>JAPYYV010006151.1:0-16406 GCA_030522625.1 Copidosoma aretas | reverse complement strand
CCTTAAAGTTTATGTGTTTTGAATAAATGAAGTATAAGGCGTGTATACTTGCAAATAATATAGTAATTACTTTTAAATCTTACTGACTGATCAACCCTTGAACTCCATGATGAAAAAAACATCAACATCTAAGCTGAACCTTACCAACAATCCAATTTTTATTATTATATAAGAGGGGGTCAATAACTGGCTGGCAGGGGGTCGATTACCGGCCTAAGGGGGTCAATAAGCAGGTTTTCAGAATTTTGCACACTGTTTTAAATATTTTTCAATTACTGCTAATACTGTCGCTGAATGATGCGTTGATAATGATATCCAAGACTCTTTATAACTGTTTAAAAACAAATTTTTTGATAGATTAGGCTTTTTCATGTCACAATACAGATTTAATATCGACAAATTCGCTTAAGGGGTCAATAACTGGTACGTTTACCCCTATTAGTAGAATAAATTTTTTTTCTCCGCAAGATATAGAACGCTTCTCTTCACAAATGATTTTTAATAAGGTGAAAGGAGTCACATTATTTAAAGATCTAACAACCCACAATAGAATTTGTCATAAATCATTTAAAGATACTGATATAGCCATGAGATTGACGTAATATTATGCTAAAATTGGTAAAATTTTTAAAGAAGAAACTACTGTCATGTTGATTTATCAATTAAGACAATTTATCACGTGGTTTTTACTTTCAAAAAATATTTCTGGTGACAATATTTGGAATAAATTTAAAACCATTTTACAGAAGATTTTACTTTAAATACAGCAAATCTAGCTCTTTTATACATGAATCAAATTTTAACTCTAGAAGGCAAGTCTTGTGAATGCTTTAATTTACCACTACCAAGAAAAATTTATTTCTCGCAAAAATCAGATAAGTTTGATCAAATTGTATTTTGTAAAAAGATGTTCGAATCATTATACGTTCAGTTAAATGATAATCATAAACATATTTTTGAAATTATATGTATAAGAGACCTTTAATTTTTTTTATGGTCCATCTTATCTTTTTAGGGGAAACTTTCATATGTAAAACAATTATTTACTACTTAACAGTTGTCATTTTAATATTTTATTAATTTTTGAAATAGGGCATTGTTTTATGGTATTACGAAGATACTAATTTGCCACGACCTTCACGGTTGTTATTATTTTATCATTATATAAAATTTGATTTATTACACGAATGTATACTATGTCGTATACTTCTAGGTATTCTTTAAATAGTTTTTAAATGATATTAGTAACATTAGCAACGAAAAAGACTAGCTCACTGGTCTATACACCTCATGGGCATTTGGAAAAATATAGATAAAAGTTATATAAGATATACATTTTGATTAATGCATGTATGTATACATACGATTCAGCTAATACGGTGGTGAGCAGTTATATTGGGATTTTCACAAGTAGTTAAACGTTTTTTCGGGTATTACATATTACACATCAGAGTATTTTATTATTGTGAATGGAGTATTACACATAACATTCTTACATATAACATTAATACATTTTACATTGTTTTTAAGTGCAATATTACAAACTACAGCATTACAGTATTTCATGAATACATAAAAACAAACATCCATACATTAATCCAACGCGAGCAAGTATCGATACAGAGTTGACTTAAATAATAATAGTGGGCGAGACATACGTATACTATGTCTGATAGGGTTGCTGATTGGTGTTAGTCAAGGTTTATTTAAGGCTGTGGTGGGTGGATCGAGAAAATCAAAGAGCAAATGGTGTTCAAAACGACAGAGAATTATAAAAGAGTGATGGTTTTATGTTGTGTTGATGTGGGGTTGGGGGGGGTGTGGGTGGGGGGGGGGGGGGGGGGGTGGATTGTGATTCAAAATTAATTTAGAGGAATACGATTTTTTTTTCACTATTTCGATCGCTTATAAACATTGTTTTATGTTACATAAGTTTTTTCAAACAGAAATGTACGATTGCAATATAAGTTATTAACAACTTACTGCCGGAAATCGATGTATTTTCTGCTTTCATCAAATATGTGAATAACAAAAGGCCGTAACGCATATTAATTTATTTAAAAATTTTAACCAACTAAATTATCTACAATATAAAAAAAAATATTACTTCAACCAATAGTTTGGTCGCAAATAACAAAAAGTATAAAAAATCATCTTTTTCGTTGTTTGAATAACTATCCTTGAAATACAATTATGATGCTAAAAATTCATCATAATATAGTTTACCTTATGTATAAGTAGGAGTATAAAACATGATTTACTATCAGTAAATTGATTCGCTGGATAGTTCACGAACAATGAAATTTGCCACTAAAAAACTGTAAAATTTTAATGTTCTAAAAAAAATTGTGGGGATCGTACAAGACGATATTTGATTTTACATACTAAGATAATCGAATATTTTACTTTTTTATTCTAAAATTCATGATTTTTTTATAATGAACTAACATTTTGCAATGAAAACGATTTAGAGCCCAATTGCATATTTAGTATCTCTTAGGTTTATTACAATTTGGCAATGATTCTAACTGTATTGCATTGCTTGAATTTTTCTGCAAATTCTAAAAAAAAATTATTGTGCGACCAATAACAGTGGAGATACCCTTCTATTTTTTTTAAATAACGCTACATTTTTTATCAAAATAAAGACCTAAAATTGAAGCATATAACTCCTTATGGCCCTTTGGATTGTTGCTACGACAATTAAAACATAATGTTAAACCATACTGTGTAAAAAGTTAAATAGTATGTGAGACTTTCCCTGCAAAATATTATCAATCAAAATAATAACAATGACGGTATGCCCTTTTACTTTCTAGGTCCATGAATTTTTTTTCCCAATACAGCTTTTTACCATTAAATTTTTGTGTTACCAAAATAGACAAATAAAATCAAATAAGTAGGTGCTTACATAGTTTATTTATTTCTCGCTTTTCCTTTACAGTAATACCGAATATTCTATTTGATACCAAGCCAAAATAAAATATCTAAAAAAATATAGAATGTACACCATATACATAAAAAATATGTAATACATATGAATGACTCTCTCAATGTCTAATTCGTTTAGTCTATAATAGAGGTTGATAGATCAATAATTTGAAATTTATCCTGCTTTAAAATTTTTTAAAGAGTGTTAATTTTTAATTTCTAAAAGAAAAGCAATTCCCACCGTACTTAAACTCCCATCCTCGTGCATACGAGCAGTGTAACGTGTCGACTTAACCAAGAACTACCTCTGTGTGTTAGCTACTTATCACTTTCGTTTATATTGCGGTTTGTAACGTACTTTCAATTTAGATATTCATTTTTCGTTTTTAATTGGATTGCTTTGAATATTCTTTACTATAAATTAGTAAATTATGTAAGAATTAATTGGATAGATTTTTTAAACTTCTCAAAAATAGATATTAGTTACTGTTTTTGTAGATTTAGTTATCATTTGCATGGAAAAATTTCTTTTATTTTATTTATTTAATGATTTTTCAATAAATAAAAATTCTTTACTTAATTTGTACACTTTTGTAAAAAAAATTTTAAACAAATTATTACCAAAATAATATTTTTTTATAAATTTTTTGTTAATACGATTTTCTTATAATAAATTATTTGACTTACACTGCGTCTGATTCTTTCAAAATTTTTAAATCTGTAATTGAGATGATTTTTCAGTTACACAAGATTTATTTAGATGTAATAATACTTGATTTAAGAATAAGCAGTACTACTAGATGTACATTATTATAATTTTACGCCATATAAGTCCTTTATGTATTAAATATTAAATATTTTTTTAAACTACACTCAATTACCAAATATGCTAATTCCAACGATAATTACACCACCCCCGATACATCGCTGTTGGTTATTTATGGAACAACAGCGAGCAGTGGTACAAACTAGAAATTTATTGTGTTGGTTGGTATCACTGCTGTAAGAACGTGTGTGTGAACACCATCATATGTATGTACAGCTGTATAGTAAATAAACATTAACTACTGGCACGTAATTTACGTATAATTCCTAAATTTGTTATTTGTTAGAATAAATAAAAGAAGTTGTAAATAATATAAAAAATTTACTCTAAGTTATCCACATGAGTATACAATAACAAGGGCTCAATAAAATACAATTCCTTTGTAAATACTTGCAGTATAATGTTGCAATATTTAAACGGGAGCTTTGCGTCTTAATAAAAAAAAGATGTGTTTATGGCCTAAGCTTGCTAATACTACGACTTGATCAATACTCTACGGAATATATAGGATGTTTTAAGGGTTGCTTATATTTTTCTAGGTACAATCGGAAAAATGAGGATTTTTATTATAATACAGTACCTTTTCTGATGTGTAACTCATTGATTACGGATATAAATAGAAGATGCATTCAGGTTGCTCCATAATTAGTTGTTTATTATTTTCAAACTTTAATAGCGAATGTTTCCTTATTTTTAAGGTTGTGATAGGTTATTAATCACACTGTTGGAACCATCGGGTTTTGACTTTTTAAATAAACTACCTATGACATCCAAACTTCTCCCGCTAAAGCACCCTTAAAATATCTTTTTAAAAAAGTTCAAATTTGATTTAAACTTTTACGATTCCTTTAAGTTCGTGCGTAAGAGCTGGGATCATCACTATAAACATTACGGCGGAATGAGCCACATCGACATATCTAAGGGCGGACTTAGCTACATTTTCATATATTGCGTGCCGAAGAAGTATAACTTAATGCATTGGTACCCAAGTTTTTTATAACAATTTTTCATACATTATTTTAACTTTCATTTATACTTACTATTTATAACAACCCTACTCTGCCAATAACTCAAGCAATAGAAAAAGAAAATAGTTTTGTCTCCAAATATTTTTCTTTCCTGCGGTTATTAGGTTAAAGTATAGTGGGTTATTTGGTTGAAGTAGTCTGAAATTAATATTTCTGCTTTTCTTTGAAATTAGTTTAAATTAGTTAATTGATTATGTAATAATAATTATTCTAATTGAATAAGTTAATTTGATGATTTCGTTATAGATGGAAGAGGCTTAATTTATTTAAATTTAATATTGATTTAAAGTGTACGAATCGCCTATTGATTATTTGTTTTATTAACAGTTTTATTGTTGAACAGTTTTTTATTTTCTGCTACGGTAAAATTTCATCGTTCCTGATTAGGACTCCTTAGCTAATTATATTTTAAATATAGTTTGCTGGACTAAAATGTTATCATAGTTTGCCAGTGCTTGGTTTTTATTCCACCATTTTCATGAGTCGGTTGATCCATCTGATCCCGGTAATGAGGTGTGATTATACTACGTATGTTGTCCCGAGATACAATTAACTGCTTTGCTTACATTTAAAATTACTGAATTAATCATTTATTGATAAACAGTTTGAGAAGGAATTCTATTTGTTTATTTGGTTTAGGCGCTTGGGTTTGACTTTATTTGAATTCCATATTTATCTGAATCGTACGGGTGTTTGAGTATCTGTTTTATCAGCCGTATGAGTGACATTGACGTATTTATTTCCTGCCTCAGAAAAGTAAAGTTAGTTATTTGTGACGTAGTAGTAGAACATTGTATTAAAACAAATGGGTTCTTTTTGGCAAATATGGAGCTCACTTGCCCTAAAATCTGATTAATTTTCTACGTTGTAAAAGGCTTGTATTATCCAGCCAACCTTGTCTATTTACATTATGATTGAGTATATAGTACACGTTTACAGTAACACACAGAAATATAACACACTAATTTAATACACAGAAATATATTGCTAATCATATTTTGTATGAAAAAAAATGTTTTGCTATTTTTTTTTCACTAGGTGCATGAGTTGGTCGCTCTGCCCTATTACTGGAATAGGGTATTATTATCTCATGTACTTTATTCTGGAACCATATAGTATACTTTGTTTATACTCTCAATTAGTTAGTAAATGATTTATCAATAAAAAGTATAAGTGGGCAAGTCTATTTGGTTATTTGGCCGTGGGTACTTAAGTCATATCATATTTTTTAACTTGTATTGATCTCGAGCGTACAGTTCTCCCGTATCTATTTCGTAATTTGTATCATCAACGGTCACGTCTTATTGTTCTGCGTCAGTATATTTGCTAAATGATTCGTGCGGTAAAAATAAAAAATGTCAATGGGATTTAACTGAGCGGCTTTGGCTGCAAATGGTAGTTTTCGGCAATGCTCGACGATGTTATAGAGCTTTGGTGAGATTGTCTGTCGTCAGAACCAACCATCTGGTTTCAGTAGAGTTCGGCGAGATAGTGTTTTCCGGGTGACTATAGCCATCTTCGGATTAAAATAAGCATCGGGTAAAAGTTTCTAAGTTTTTTAAAGGAGGGGGGGGGGGGGTGAGAAAGGCTTAGGTTTATTGTAGAAATTTATAATTTGTTGAAGGGGGTCGATAAAACATGTAAAATTTTAAAGTTATTAAAAAGAGGACAAAGAGGCTTAAGGGCAGTGAGAGGGGCCACCTAAAAATGAAAAAAATGATTTTTACGTGAAAGTACGGAGAAAACTATCAAATTTTTGAGTGGCGGTTAAGGAAAGTCATTGGAGGGGGGGGGGGATTCTATAATAAATAGGCATTTAAGGTCGGGTGGTGATATTAACTTGTTTACGGGGTCCTAAATACCCCTCTCTAGCCTTATATCCTAGTAGAAGAGAAACCTTTTGATTTCACTGTTTTCAACCCAATGAAATTTAAGTTCAGCCCCTTACAACAACCTTTGATATGCTACACAGCCCCTAAATATTTTGAACTCCACTTCTCAGCCTCTTCTCCTTACGACCCGACTACATTATGTTAGTTTATTGGTTATGCTTCCAAGATTTTAGACCCTATACTTTAAAGCCCCTCCAAACCTTTCTTACCACCCTTTAAAAAATCGATTGATGTACTGATTAATCTACTTAATTACTCAAACTTAATTACGCAAATCGATATTTTCCTCCTCATAGTCCACCTACATATTTTTTGAATGCCTTTCATAGCCCTTAATCGACTATCTTTGTGGCTAGGATTTTATTTCAGTCTATATATTATCTACTTCTCTGCAGACGAACATAGGGCTGGCAAAGAGAAAGTTTATTAAGAAGGTGTAAGGAGAAGTGAAATTCCTGCACACGATTTATATAATTTTGCGATAACTTAAAAAAATCAGTATATAACGAAAAATTTATAAGCTGATATAGATATAACTAATAAATAGACTATTATTTATTACTTATATTAATCTAGTTGCATTGCACTTTTCAGAATATAATTTAAAAAAAATTGTGGTGATGGTATTTTGAGCAAAGTTCCTTGACACTGTCAAGGTATTCCTATTGGATGCGCTTAATTGTTTTTGATATATATATTTGCCCAGCTTATCAATCGCACGTATTGTATATCTATAGTATTATGACAAGATGATATTTCACTACGACATATAACTAAAAAAAAGACTTATTAAATGCTTAAACCATAGTCCTTGCCAATAGTCTATCTTACCATGACAGTAAAAATATTTCCTATCCCTCTTTAAAAAATTAAAAACATTTGTTCAGTACAGTCTATCCTTTTGCATTAAACCTATGGGATGCACAACGTTTGCTGAAAAATATGTTAGGTTCTAAAATGAACGTTCTAAAACATTAGAAAAATCAAATACATAATTTATAACCAACCTATTTTAAATAACGTTGGGACGCCCATAAGGCTTTCAAAAATATTATTTAACAACGAAATTAACAAAGTTTTTGGCTACTTATATCATGAGCCATGATTACTGTACATAAAATTGTCGTATTTATAGTCAGCCGTATATATTGTAATATTCATCTATGTTTGCAGCTCGACGATTGTTTTGTTGTTACAATTTCGCAATGTTTACATTATTTATTGACAATGTAATTGAAATTTGTTGCTTCCTTGCGTAGCAGCGCTGGAAACGTGCTTCAAAAATAATTTATGAAGAGGTCGATTACGGTATTGACGAGACGTAAGATCAGTGTGAGTAAAAAAGCTGCTCCCTGACACCCAAGATGGTTAGTTGTGTTGTTGTTGTTTTTTCCTACTTTTAAATAATTTTTTCATTGTAGTAAGACGATAATAATGACTACAACAGTCATTAGAGTTTTCCTATTTACCAAAAATGAAAGAGGAAAAATATCTAATGAGGAATAGTTTTAATAATTTAATATATTCTGGAATAAGGAAGTAGAGACACGTAAATATTATGTGAGAAATCACAGTCAAATCTTTGTGTCGTTGGACAAAAAAACAGTGGTATGAAATTAAAAATATTCATAGAAAATTCTAAAAACATACAATAAACCAAACTGTAAACAATGATTATCATAGTTCTCAAAATTGTCTTTTAAAGTGGCACGCTAAAAGTTCTATTCAATGTTAAAGCTGGAGATCCAACAAAAAAATTTATTTTCATTTTTAATCTAGTCAAAATTAACACTGTCAGCAAAATAAATTTTATATCTCATAATGATTATTACTTTTAATTTTTATAAAAATTCTATGTCTAACTCTGCACCTTGATGGTACCGCATATAATTAAACATTAGTAAATAGCGGATTTCTCACATACGAGCACACGTTTTCATTACTTAATAGTGAAGCTTCTTTATAGTTAATCGAACGCTATGATTAGAGCAAATAGATCCTTATTAAATATTTCTATTAAAACATTTACATATTAATATTACAATCAGATTAATCAACACCTATTTATGTTACATTATTAATATTTTTTGCGTTTTTATTTCTCCTATCCATTTACATACATGCATACGCATTGAACTCTATACGAAGCAAGCTCAACCTATGTTGAATTTGATACTTTGTACCTCCATGGAAAAAAAAAAACTGGAAAGAATGAAGGAGAATCATATTGTCCTCGATTACTAGCTGAGACTTGTCAGTGTGGCATGAAAACGATATAGCCTTATACGAACAGAACTAATACTCTTACTGCTACGCTTATTAACTTTGCGGGTTAGAATAATGGAACGTATCGGTAATAAGCATTTTTATTTCGTGCCAGAATGTTTGTCCAAACAAAAACATCAGTATCTACTTGTTCGTAAATTCATCATTCAAATACGTCGAACTCCTTCTTTGTGCTCGCTAATACGAACATAATTCTTATCTAAGTATGTCTGTGTGCAATTATATTGCACCCACACATGCACACCTTTTTCAAGTAAAATTTCAAAACAACTATTCCTTAAACGTTATGTTACTGACTGCTCATGTATATGTATCCAAACCAAATATTCCAACAGACAATTACGCATACATGGGCTTACCGCTTATTACTACTTTTAATGATGGCATTTTAGTGGTGGTATGTTGTAATATATTACAACAGTACAGATAGGGCTACTTTCAAAACTGTAAATAGATATGACGATGACATTTACATGAATTTTCCTATCAACTTTTTCAAAAAAATTTGAAAAACTCTTTCACCGTGAGAACTAAATTAAAAATAAGGACCAATTATGATGTAACCAGAGATTGAAGTATAAATAGTGAGCTATAAAATGTAACAAGATTCAAAATAACTAATGATTATAAGTTTGATAATGAAGCTGAAATTATGGCAGGTGCAAAAATAGGAAATAGAGATTGTATCCCTTGGATTACATTGTATTCTGAAAATATTTCCTCGACATCATTTATTTGATATGCAAAGATATTTTTTATAAAGTAAGTATTTTGAATGACACTTTATGAATTTTAAGATTAAAGTTTTGATAAGCTTGATCTATGTAACTAAACCTTACTATCTCCTGGTTAAGAATATGTAGCACAGTCCAAGTATAAGAATCCACATCATTCATCAATACAATAAAATTTAAGTGTTAACAGAAGTATCATGAAAAACATTATTTTAAAAGAAATCTCCATCGTTAATAATAACACAGTGTAATCTATAACATTAAAAAGAAATAAATCAAACACCATCTGGGAGAAAACCTTTAATTAATCGCGTTACAATTTTAGTCGAATAGGTTTATATAAAGATGGATAAATGAAAAAGTGGAGTAGGAAAATTATTTTTGTCATCATCGTCACCGTCGCCCAAGTAACTAGCTTCATATATAAGTAACCTAAGATAATTTTTGGTGGCAATAGCACTAATTCTACATAGAAAATTTGGAAATCAGTAAAGAAGCCGCTCCTGCATTATAAAGCCTATGTGGATTGTAAAATCATTAAATAAAATCTACCAACTTAATAATGGGTAAATTTTATGAAATAATTATGAAAACGGCATTCAACACATGTCAAACCTGTATAAAATTTACTGCACAAATAAACTGCATGGGGGTTACTTTGTTGGCAATAGAGGAAGAAAGAGTCATGTTGACAATAAATACACAGAACTTCTCAAAATACGTTTTCTCAGTTTTAAAGCTGCAAATCCAATAAAAAAATTTATTTTTATTTTTAATCTAGTCAAAATAAGCCCTTTCTGCAAAATAAATTTTATATCTCATAATGATTATTACTTTTAATCTTTATAAAAATTCTATGTCTAATTCTGCACCGTTATGGTATCGCATATAACTAAACATAAGTGAATAACGGATTTCTCACATACGAGCACACGTTTTCTTTACTTATTAGTAAAGCTTCTTTATAGTTAATCGAACGCTATGATTAGAGCAAATAGATCCTTGTAAAATATTTCTTTCAAATATTTACATAAATATTACGGTCAGATTGATCCACACCTATTTATGTTACATTATTTAGATTTTTATGCGTTTTTATTTCTCCTTCCCATTTAAATACATGCATACGCATTGAACTCTATACGAAGCAAGCTCAACCTATGTTAAATTTGATACTTTGTACCTCCACAAAAAGAAAAGAAACTCGAAAGAATGAAGGAGAATCACATTGTCCTCGATTACTAGTTGAGACTTGTCAGTGTGGCATGAAAACGATCTAGCCTTATACGGAGAGAATTAATACTCTTACTGCTACGCTTATTAAATGTGCGTGTTAGAATAATAGAACGTATCGGTAATCAGCATTTTTATTTCGTGCCAGAATATTTGTCCAAACAAAAACATCATTATTTACTTGTTCGTAAATTCATCATTCAAATACGTCAAACTCCTTCTTCATGCTTGCTAATACGAACATAATTATTATCTAAGTATGTCTGTGTGTATTCGGTTTTAAATCTTATTGTTTGCTATATCAGGCTGAGACTTTAGCTGTTTTAAATTGTGTCGTTGAAACTGTCGCGTGATGTTTATATTTATACGCTGATTCATATGTTGCTTATCCACTTGTACATTTTTAATACCTTAGAGATTATGCCAGGCTTTATACATTCATAACAATACGATTGCTTATTCACTGTAATCAAAGTTTATCTTTCTCAATGTTTATGCTGTCTTTGTCTAATGTAACTTTCAATTTCTTGGCCCTCTATACAGAGGTTTTAACGAATAGTGCTCTGCGTAGCACAAAAGTCAGTCCGCGCACTGTTGCTAAGCTGAACGCTTCACTCAATAAGCTACTGTACATACACCTACCTAATTGTAAATATATCAGCACAAATAATAGTAACTGGTTTATTTGATTTGTCTTTTCTCTCCCGATAACGGATTTCGACTTGGGCTGGACTTAGCTTGCAACGGGAACGGCCCTTCCACGAACATTTTTGGTGGCAGAGCGTGGTTCCTCGGAACAATAAAAAGTCGAAGCAGCTTCGGGATCGAGACGTCAGTACCAGTTAGTATCTGATTGCAGGACTAAGTGTTATGTGTGCAGTGTAATACTCATGCCTTGGATTCGCCAAGGCGGGCGCGTTTTTGTGGTTTTGTTTCGTCATTTGTCACACTCACATCCCTGCAACTGGTGAAAGCAATGGCACTAACGCTTGATCAATTAGGCATGCGACAGCACGAGTCATTCGGCAGGATTTCTCGAGCGCACGAAGATATGCTCAAGCTCGGACAGAACAACCTTACGTGCCAAGTAATACAGCATCGCCTAGACCAATTGCGTCAAAATTGGGACGAATTTATGCGAAACCATTTTTTGATTCTTTCTCTGTGCACTGGAGATGAAAAGGAGATTGACTATTTTAAAACGGACTGTTACGGGCTTGCGGAAAAAGGCTCCTTAAAATCTGCGTCAAGCATGGCTGCAGAATTGCAAAAGCTACCGCCCGAGACACTGCCAGTGCCTACTCCTGGTGCTGTGCCTGTTACGTCAAGAAATTTGTCTGCTTTCCCAGTGCCTACGTTTTTGGATAAATTCGGTGACTGGCTCGAATTTCGTGATTCGTTTGCTGCCATCGTGTTACGTGAGCCTCGCATCAGCAATGTTGAAAAGCTGCAACAGCTGAAAACCCATGTTCATGGTGAGGCAGCCGAGATGCTGAGAACAGTGCAAGTCATCGATGCAAATTTTGAGGTTGCATGGAAGAAGCTCGAAGATCACTACACCAACACTCGGTGCCTGGTTGCAGCATTAACTCGGGATCCTCTCTTTGTGCCAGCTGCCACGTCAGAATCTGCAAACGAGCCCAAGGCCTTGCTCAGTGGCACTGTTAATGCCTTGGCTGCTCTTAAACAGCTAAATTGCCCTACTGCTTAATGGGACGACCTGGTGGTCGCTCTTACTGCTTTGGAGCTCGACGCTCGCGCACTCCGAGAGTAGGAATCCTCGCTAAAGAGTACTACAGAGCTACCTACATTTGCTACGCTTAAGCTCTTCATTCAGCAACGAATCTCAATGCTTGCGATTGTCGCCTTCTCAGTAGAGAAGCCCAACCGCAAGAGGGACAAAGGAGCTAGCAGCTTGACCTTTACTCATGCAAACATTGCGGAAAAGTGTCGCTTATGCCAGGGCTAGCACTTTATTCTGCGCTGTGCTGAATTCAAGGCCAAGTCAACGCAAGAACGTACGCAGATTGTCAAAACAAAAGGTCTGGGCTCCAATTGCCTTGGCGCACACACCCTCGCAAGTTGCAGATCAGATAAGCGCTGCATGACCTGCAACGGCAATCATCACACTATGCTGCACGAGAATGTTACAACCTCGGTGCAACTCGCAACTTCAGCTTGGCCCGCCACGCTCGCCAACGGATGTCGCATTTCCTGCAACTGGCTTGCTTCGTCAGTAAATAGTACGCTTTTACCTACTGCACTAGTCAGGACGCAAGGGCCCGACGGACGCACGTACGTGGCACGTGCAATGATTGATAACTGCTCGCAGCAGTCATTTGTCGCAAAAAGTCTGCTCAAAAAGCTTGGGCTTTCGTGTACAGCAACAAACCACAAAGTCACTGGTATCGGCGGCGCCAAAGGTCCCCAGGTACATGGACAAGCTTGAGTTACTATTGCTTCGGTCGTCAGCGAAAACGAGAAGCTTACATTTGATGCACTTGTTATCTCTCTCATCAGGGCGTATAGGCCAGGAGTACATAAGCTGTCAAGTGACTGGAAATTCCTGCAAGGTTTGAATGTGGCTGACGACTTTCGTAAGAGCCCCTCGGAGATCGAGTTGCTGCTGGGTGCGGACGTGCTTCCCCAGGTTTTGCAAGAAAGTCTGCGCATCGGTTTGCCGGGGACGCCGATGGCGCAGCGCAACATCTTCGGCTGGAGGCTTTCTGGTCCGCTGTATGTTTAGTCAGTAGTATTTTCATCGCAAGTGATAGTGTAAAAAAGGTGCATACAAAGTATAAGCAGTGTTTCAGTGCCATATATTTCGCTCTCGCCACGCTCGATCATATTAGGCGGGTGGCATGTTCGGTTTTAAACCTTATTATTTTCTATAGCGGGCGGAGACTTTGGCTGTTTCGAATTGTGTCGTTAAAACTGTCGCGTAATGTTTATATTTATACTCTCATTAATACGTTGCTTATCTACTTGTACATTTGTAATACCTTAGAGATTATGCCAGGCTTTATAAATTCATAACAATACCATTGCTTATCCACTGTAATCAACGTTTATCTTTCTTAATGTTTATGCTGTCTTTGTCTAATATAACTTTCAATTTCTCGGCCTTCTATATAGAGGTTTTAACGTATGGTGCTCTGCGTAGCACAAAAGACAGTCCGCGCACCTCTGCTGAGCTGAACGCTCCACTCAGTAAGCTACTGTACATACACCTACCAAATTGTAAATATATCAGCGCAAATAATAGTAATTTGTTTATTTGATTGGCCTTTCCTCTCCCGATAACTGCTCTCGACTTGGGCTGGACTTAGCTCACAACGGAAACGGTCCTTCCACGAACAGTGTGCAATTATATTGCACCCACACATGCACACCTTTTTCAAGAAAAATTTCAAAACAACTATTCCTTAAACGTTATTTTACTGACTGCTCATGCATATGTATCCAAACCAAATATTTTAACAGACAATTACGATATATGGGCTTACCGCTTATAACTACTTTCAATGGTGGCATTTTAGTGGTGGAATGTTGTTATATATTACAACAGTATAGATAGGGCTACTTTCAAAACTATAAATAGATATGACGATGATATTTACATCAATTTTTCTATTAACTTCTTCGAAGAAATTTAAAAAAGTCTTTCAGAGTAAGAAGTAAATTGAAAATTAGGACCAATTATGATGTAACTAGAGATTAAAGTATGAATAGTGAGTTATAAAATGTAACAAGATTCAAAGTAACTAATGATTATAAGTTTGATAATGGAGCTGAAATTATGACAGGTGCAAAAATAGGAAATAGAGATTGTATCCCTTGGATTACATTGTATCCTGAAAATAGTTCCTTGACATCATTTATTTGATATGCAAAGATATTTCCTATGAAGTAAGTATTTTCAATGACACTTTATTAATTTCAAGATTCAAGTTTTGATAACCTTGATCTATGTCACTAAAACTTACTATCTCCTGGTCAAGAATATGTAACATAGTCCAAGTATAAGAATCCACATCATTTATCGATACAATAAAATTCAAGCGTTAACAGAAGTATCATGAAAAATATTATTTTGGAAATCTCCATCGTTAATAATAAGACATTGTAATCTTTAATATTGAAATGAAATAAATCAAACACCTTCTGGAAGGAAACCTTTAATTCATCGCGTTACAATTTTAGTCGAATAGGTTTATATAAAGATGGATAAATGAAAGAGTGGAGTAGGAAGATTATTTTTGTCAACATCGTGACCGTCGCCCGAATAACTAGCTTCATGTATAAGTAGCCTAAGATAATTGTTGGTGGCAATAATACTAATTCTACAAAGAAAATTTGGAAATCAGTAAAAAAGCCCCTCCTGCATTATAAAGCCCATGTGGATTGTAAAAATCATTAAATAAAATCTACCAACTTAATAATGGGTAAATTTTATTAAATAATTATAAAAACGGCATTCAACACATGTCAAACCTGTGTAAAATTTACTGCAAAAATAAACTGCATGGGGGTGACTTTGTTGGCAATGGAGGAAGAAAGAGTCATGCTGACAATAAATACACAGAACTTCTGAAAATACTGAGAAAACGGTCGGTTCTGTGCAGGGGTCCTGTTGAAAAGTGGGGGTGCTCGTGCCCCAAAAAAAAGTCATCCCGAAATCTATAAAGGGGACGCCAAACTGACGCCAAAAAACAACGGCTCCAAAAAAACTAGGCCCAAGCTAGTAGTTGAAGGAGGGGGTGGTCTGGCGGTCTGGGGGAAGGCTTTTAAAACTCAGAAAACATTTTGTTTGTGCTGATTAACGAAATAAATAACCGAATTTCGAAAGTAGTGGTGCCTACAGGATTTTGCAGGGCAGGACCTAAAAAAATGGTGATCCTCCAAAACACGTGGAAACCGAACAAATCCTCTAGCAAATTACGGGGAAGTGGGAAGATGGGGCGTGGGAGGCTGGATAAATTTTTCACTAACATATATTACGACATATTTCTTTATAATATACAGTTTAAAGGATATAATTGGTAACTACGCCCCCTGGCTTCCCGTTGCTTCCTGGAAAGCCTTTAGAAATAAGATGTCTTTTTTCTTTTACTTTTTTTGTATTATTTGGTACCATTTGCCTCTTCTTGCTTTTCCTTGTAACTTTCTTCTCCTTTCTTGATGATTTCTCCTCTGATGTTAAGATTAAAATTATTTTGTACGCTTATCTCATCTCTTTTGGGCATATTTCTACTTACGTTTTTGTATTCTAATTCTTTTTTTTCTTTCTGCATACCTGGGATAGAATAGTAAATACACTTGATATTCAGTAGATTCCCTTTCTATCCCCTAGTAAAGTAGGCAAATCATCAGTGTAAAGTTAAGGAGGTTGACTACCTTAAGCAATTAACAGTCAGTTTCAAACAAAAATTTGTGCACAGCTTCAAAAGTGTGGAGAAAAAATTCATGCAAAATT
>JAPYYV010006150.1:0-15652 GCA_030522625.1 Copidosoma aretas | reverse complement strand
GCCCCGCTTGTTTTTTTTTTTTTTGTAAGCGATCTTATCGAAGAAAATTGTCTTACATGAAATGTCACAGTGCTAAACAAATATAATAGATTCTTCTTTTTTAAATCAAATGATTTTAATTAAATAATATGATTTTTTAATTTTGTGGAGTTCTCGACGAACTGACTGAGCTCCGGAGTTTTTTAAGATTATAGAAATATGATCAGCAGACTAGAAATAATGATATGTAAGGATAATGAGAATATTATCAAAAAGTAATGGATTTTTAATATTACGAATGTATTTGATAGTAATTTACTCATCACAATTATTGGTTCATAAATAAGATTGACAATCTTATAATCATAATCTCATTGGAGCGTGTGATACAAACTTCGCTGATAAACACTGAAAAACGTTATGATGGACATCAAAAGTTATGTATGATAGAATTAACAGTTTATATTTGAATCAAAAAATATTTGTTAATAAGAATGTGACTTTTTGTGTAATATACATTACATTTTAAAATATAGTTTTTTTTGGAAAAACAAATTTAAAATTTTTTTATCACACATAAACGACAAACGGGTAAAAAGAGAGAGAGAAATAGGTTGAAGGGACACGTGAATAGAGTGTTGAAAGGGGGCTGAGGAGGGACGGGGGGACGGAGGGGCTGAGATTCATTTTTGACCTTATAACTGAATAGTAGAGGGAGATGTATGTACACTTATTGGAGTATGATAAGATACCAATATGTCCTGAAGATGTTATCTACTCGAGCCTGGAGGAGAGCTTTGCACGGCACGCTATCCAAGACCTAGACAGAGAGGAGAAAGTTTAACGTAGTGAACTTAAGGAGCGGGCTCGTCAAACACCCCTAGAGGACCGTATCAGTCAGCCTTACTCGTGTACGTAGAGAGAACAAGCACAAGGAAGCTGGTCCGGAGAAGCAGGCAGCGAGGTAAAGTGACGAATCTTCAAATGCCGGAGGAAGAACGGTACACGGCGTGAAAAGAAGACCAGCTGAAGTAAGTGTTGGGGTTGAAAGGAGCGTCAGTGGAAACTGAATCCAATGCTGGTGTAAGAGACCCTCTGCAGTCATTCACGGTGCGTCTCGATATTTGTTCGCCACCAAGAGCCCACAACTTATCCATTGTGACCCAAACGATCTCGTCACGAGTAATGACTCGTCCGTCAACGACGATGACCTTGGGAGAAACAAGCGCCAGAGTACTCGCAGAGAATAATGTGACCCATCTGAGTCATTGGACGCCACACATGATGCCTCAAGTCATCAGCGATACACCAGTGCTGACTCACATGGAATATTCCTCGACGCATTTCGTCAAGACCGTTATGGCACAAGACGAAACTAACCAGATTCAACCAACGCCATGCCACGCTGTAATCCACCACCTAACCGATCCTGGGTACATGCCAGGTCGCCCCCGAATAAAAACCCGCGCAAAAGCTTAAAGCTCAACGAGCTGCCAGAGGATATTAAGAGATTCGATTTCAAGTCGGAGCTTACGGACGGAGATGCCACGAACGTAGCCGACTTCAAGATCACTGACAGCTCCAGTAAATTTCAAAGGCTTGCAGGGCCTCGGTGACACCATAAATTATGGGAGGACAGTGAGAACAAAACAAACACGTTTAACACGGGAACGTCAAGAGTCGATCTCTCTAAAATTCCACGCTGTAAGGTCTTCCCTCGAAACTCAGTCACAAACGAGGAAAGTATCTCCGAAAAAGAGACCGACTAAAAGACATTGCCCCAGCTAAGTCAGGTCATTTTGGATCAGTCGACAGCCAGAGCATGATAAGACAAATTTAGGGACGAGCTCCGAAAACAGGAGTAATGAATTTCGAGCCGGGCCGGGACCATACATCGATGTCTGCTGCGAACTAAGGTACGTCTCGAAATCTGACACAAGACTAGAAAGACACAGAGATGGGCCAGAGCGGGCCGAATGCTTGATAGCCCTGGAGAAATGATGGAAGAAGAGACGAGAGGAGACGTGGGAGGTCCGAGCGCTGTGAAGACGAGGGAGAGGGTAGTGGCGGACCGAGCGCTTCCACGCACTCTCGACGTAATAAGGTGCGCCGGGATCGCGAGACCAGCACACCAAGGAGTCATAACCGAGATCAGGTGGGCAAGCAAGCTCAAGCGGTAGAAATACTGCATAGTTGGGACTTAAGCTTCACGGAAGAGGACCAGAAACTCTTCCGGGTCATCTCAAAGATCGTCAGAACGGCTACTAAGTGAGACTATACACCTTAATCACCTAAAAAACAGCTGCATTCTTTCCATGAACATCCTGAGATCCAGACTTGAGTATAAAAGCTTCCTGGTTTCCTCTTGCAGGGCAGCTTCACTCGAATCCCTTCAAAGAATCCAGAACGTGGCTCTTAGGATTTTCATGTGGTACCGAAACAGCACGCCTATCAATAAAGTCTACTCAAAAACCAAAGTACTTTATCTCCACAGATACAAATTTTTATGCTCCTTATATTTCTTAAGATACTTCTCACTGAAAAATGACCAAGTTATCTCTTCTTTAGAACGTATACATGAAACCTCAAATAGTCAAACATACAGTGCAAACCTTTCTAGACCATTAATAGAATACTGCTGCGAAAAATGTTGGTTCAACATTAGTCCAATCATACAATCTGACCTGTGCTTGGATACACAGTCTTCGATAGGTCCCTTTTTACATCCTTAAATTACGATGACACGATAGGAAACAAACTGCTGGACTCGGATGCACCAAGTGCTGAGTTTGACAGATACACTAGGGGGTGTGGCTTGATTGGCTCCACCGATAGATCGCGACTTGTTATTGAAAGTAAAACTTATGTCGGCTTAGCTATATGAAGTAGCAATAAAATTTGTCCTTACACAGGATTTCATACAGGGCTTCTATATTACCAGCAGAATTTTTTGCTGTTAAATGTGCATTAGATGAAATTTAAGAATAGACTGATTTGGATTGTGATATAAATGATACATCTAAAATATTCTCTGACTCTAAAAGCATTCTAAAATCATTATCTCTTTACTCAGAAACTCAAAGGGTCTTCTGAATCAGTCTCCACTGCTAGTGCGACTAAAGAGTGGTTTGGTCGACCTGATTCAAAGAAATGTTGCACTAAGAATCTACTGGATTCCATCACATCTGGGAATACAGCAAAATGAACAGGCTTATAAGGCTTCGAAAAATGATGCTATTGCAAACACTTAGGTGGCATTATACATCTTTCTCTCCAATCTTGACTCTTACTATAAGGAGTTGTACTTGCAGGAAAAAAAAATTTACTTAAAAACACCAATAAAGACAAAGGAACATTTTACAACGAGCACTTTGTTAATTTTTCTAGACAGCCTTGGCACACCAAATTTAAACTTTCTAGAATAACTATCTCATTTATAAATTAAATTGAAACCAACCATACCAGTTGAAGGTGACTAATCACCCCTATACAGCACATATTTTGAATATTTCATTATAAACGTTTATAAAAGTTATAAGAAGTGTCACTTAATCTGACAATAATATAGCTAGTTCTTAATGTCTTGCAATTTTTTCATAAAGATTTGCTGTTAAATTTTTCTGATAACAAAGCTTGAGAATAGTTCAATTAATTACTTCGATAATTTTCAATTAACATCTGATTTTCAATTTTTTGGGCTCATTCTTATTCTTAAACAAATTCATTGGGAGACATCACGCAAAAACTTAAAAAATCTTGCATTGATTTTCTAGAAAATTCAGTTGTTCATATTGAAATACACAAAATACGGGAACAATTAAATTTTCTGGTAAACCGATGGAAGTTATTATAATTTTTTTCTTAATGAATCCCTGTGGACTCGTTCAAGGAAGAGAAAGAGCACAATAAATAAAAAATTAAATTTAAATTGGAAAAGATGAAAGTAATTTATTGAATTTTATTTTTTCAAGTGTCAGTGTCAAAAAAATTTAACAACAAAATTTCGTGAAAAAAATTGCCTCGTATTTAGCACTAACTATCTTATTTTTAGATTAAGTGATAGTTCTAATAACTTTTAATAACCATTTATAATAAAACATTATCTTTCTGTATAGGGGTTATAAGCCACCTCAAATAGCAGTGTATTCAAGTACAAAATAGTTCATTCTGATATTTGTAAATGTAAAAGGGAACCGGATACATTCAAGCATATATTTGAAGCCTGTAAACTATACGAGCCCCAATGGAAAATCATGATTAAAAATTAACATGACTGAAATGTGTATGGCCCCTCTTCCATACACTCTCTGTTAAATGATATTAATTCCTACACAATCTATGTGATCCCTGACTTAAGAGCAAGTATTGATGCAAACATTAAAATTTGGTTACTTCCTCTGCAAAAGATATTCATCGTTGTTCTCGTTCCAGTAGTTTGCAGACCCATTTTTTTTTTAATTGTTACATAGGTCCTGTTGACTTTCTGACCATCGTTGTTATAAAGTTGATCCTATGAAATTTTCTTGTATTTGTACGTATATCTCTATATTATTTAGTCATTTATGTGGGGCAGGACACGATTCCCCCCCCTCCCCCCCCTTCAAAAGCCCATCCACAAACATACGATTTTCACCAGAGGCCCCCCCCATAAAACAAGGTAAAACACTCATACGTCATTTAAAGGATGCTCAGAAATAGGCTTGTCTCCCCCACGCCTTTCCCTCACACTTCTTCATGCCCCGCACAGCCCACCCACATTTTTTTCTGGTCCCCTTACATTCTATCCACATATCTCGCACCATCCAAATTGCATATCTTTATAGCCCTTTAACTTTTTCTATCTATTTTATCAGGCTTATGATGACGCTAATAAATAGACTTTACACTTAAAAATATTAAAGTAGTACATCTAATAAATAATTTAATCAATTTATCAATTTATTTCATTGATTATGTACCTTTTTATAACTGGTACATACATTATTATGACATGATTGTAGTGAATGCGTTATCTAAAAATTACATAATACCAATGATAATATAAACCGTGGAAGTTTGCCGAATATCAAAACATTTTTCACTAAAATTTGTAAAACATTATCCATTCATAAGTATGTTAAAGATTTGATAAAAGTTTAATAGTATTTAAATTTACTGTTAAAGTAAATAACTATATAACATAGGGAAAAATTTTAAACTTATTTTTTAAGAAACTTATTATTCAAACGTTATAGATACATCTTTTATAAAAATTGAATCAATTATTTAGCATAAGCAAAAAATTTTCCTGGAAAGGCTTTTGTCCTTAGCCCTACGTACCCACTAAAAGGCATAATTCCCC
Source organism: Copidosoma aretas (assembly GCA_030522625.1). Taxonomy (NCBI): domain Eukaryota; kingdom Metazoa; phylum Arthropoda; class Insecta; order Hymenoptera; family Encyrtidae; genus Copidosoma; species Copidosoma aretas. Next base: position 10,332 of record JAPYYV010006150.1, on the reverse strand, counting down.
TGTACCCAATTGAAAAAAAAAACCTATAATTAACATTAATCTAGAAGCATTATTGTCATTATATTAAGAAGAGCCCGTCTGTGTGTTATGAATTCCTTGGATGTATACGTAACAAAAATAATTAAAAAGAATTTTTAAATCTAATATCAGTTATAACGTGGGTAGAATACTATAAATATAATTTTGATAATCTGATCAAATGATAGTTTACAAAAACAGATTTTAGCATAAACTGATTCTCATAAAAACTTCTCATAATAATTTATTACGTTTAATAAGAAATCATACAGGAAATGATTTTGTTAAAAATAAAAAACTTAATAATTTTTTTCATCTCATCTCACACTACATTTTTCACTTCTAAATTATTTTTACAGTCTATATTTATGGAAATCTCATTTTTATGTTTGCATCTTGACAAGGCTACGTATAATGGACCATAAGAGAACAAAGTCTTTTTCAAATATGAATCAACATCATCGAAACTTTGAGCTTGGGATTTATTTATTGACATAGTAAATGCCAAGACCAAAGGAAATTGCTTTCTGTACAGATTGAAGGGTAAGGAAGATGTGTTTCCGGTGTTTACTGTTATTTTTAGTACAAATACTTTACATCCAGTTTTTTCTTCAGTTAAAATTTCGGTTTCAATGTTGAACTTTCATAATTTTATTATTTGTAATCTTATACCATTACATAAATAATCTGCTATACATGGATTTTTTATTAACATCACTATAGCTGCAAATTGAAATTGAGTTTATGTAGTGGTAAAACTTCACGAACATTATTTAAAATTCCTATCGGAAAATGTATAAATATTTTATCATCTTTTATCAGCACCTTTGTATGTAGCATGATCTACTGTATAGTATGTTACTTACATACCATTATTGTTATTTAAAACCTGATTATTTAAAAAATATGTCTACTCATTTCGAGTAGTAAGTATTACTCTATTTGTTAAAGAATCACTATCCATACCAAAAATTTTAGAGCATACGTCATTAGTTCTCCACTTTTTTGGTATTTTAAATGTTTTATTTCTTTCTTTTCCTATTTCTAGCAATAATATTTAAAAAAATTTATCAGTCAAATGAACGTTGATATTTAATTATTAAATTTTAAATAATGACCTAAGAAATGAGGATTTTATTGATTCTGAAATTATCTTACTTCCATTACTGTTTTTTAGAACTGGTAATATTTGTCGAAAATCTCCGCCTAATACAATAAGTTCATTTCCAAAATTACTTCTAGTATTACATGAATCTTGTGAAGTTCTTTCAATCACTTCCACAGCCTTTTTAGGAATCATAGACGCTTTATCTCAAATTATCAAATCATCTACTCTCAATATCTTTTTTTAGTTTTAATTTTTAAAAACGAGCTCTCAACGTTATTTGAATCCAGCGATAAACAAAAATTTCTATGACTGGTCCTCACCTTAGAAAGTAAAACAGATACAATACCAGTCCAAGCCATTGATAAAACTTTTTAATGTTATACTTCTATAGCGCGTTATGTAGAGTAAATCAATAATTTCAAGTTTCTATCTCTCTCTAAAATGTGTAACGAAAGTAAATTTCTGTTCGTAACCGAAAGTGAATTACTAACCGGAAGTGAATTTTAATTCCTATTCTATCTCTCTAAATTGTTTGACAAAATTGAATTTCAATTCCGGAAAATAACCCATTTTCCACGAAATTCGAGCTCACGACCATTTGCACGTTATCCGAGCAGCGTACCTATCTAGCTACGAGCTACCTCTTTTAGGCTATGACTTTCACAGCCTTTCATGGTGTGGTTTGTAACTTATTTTCGATAAAATTTTTATTGACTGTTTATTAACTAATTTGTTTTTAAAAATTTGATTTTTTTGTATAAATTCATAATAAATTATTCATAGTAAAAAATTTCTTTTGAAACTTTGAAAGCCAAGTTTAACATTATTTTACCGTACGTACAGGCATGAGAAAAGAGCGCGAGCCAAACCCTTTTTTTCATAATTGGCTGATTCATACACGGTTCTATAGGTAAATTATTTAATTTATATTGCATCTTATTCTTTCAAAGTTTTTAAAGTTAAGCTACAAAAAAGGATCAGTGACCGCTCCAGTTTCACAGTTTCTTTTAAGATTCCACCACATATTAAATACTTGTATGGTCAATGTATAGTGTATTATGTATACCGTGTGCTTGGTGTGTTTGTGAGTACGTGTGTACACTCAGTGATAATTGTAACTTTAGGAACATTTTAAAATTTATCACATTTAGTGATAGTCACATTGAAATTTGCCATGGGTCAACTGGTTATACTACATTATTTACCATATACATCACACTGCTACGACAGTTATGATTAGCAATAAGTGTTAATACGTGTGGATTTCGGTGTAAATGTGGGTGAGAGTGTGCCCATGTATGTGTAATACATACATATATTTAAAGACTTGTTAGTAATTTTACTTAAATACAGTAAACAATTGCCAAAAAAATTTGGCATACACAGCAGATCGATGCAGATGTCCATTATTTATTCGACTTGTTATAACGACTTAATCTCAAACTATTTGAAACTACACGACATAAAAAAAACAATTTTTATGAGTTTTCTAGGGAAAAACAATCATCCCGGAGCATAAATAGAGAGGTGTTGGTTAATGTAAAAACTTTTCCTCAATTCCCAGTGTTTTGGATATATCGATAGCATGTTTAGGAAATCATGACAAGTATACAGAAATAACTATTTTCGGTTTTGTGCGCACATAACCTCGAAATATTTAAAAATACGCAATATCTTAGATAGAAAGCCCGATAAACTAAGAGTAACAATCATTACGGGTGTCTTAAAGGGTATATAAACATATAGTCGGACAAATAGAGCGGTTAATTTCAGATATGACTTGGTAAAAAAGTAGTAAAAAATATTCGAAAAAATTACATTTTGCTTACAACATAAATACAAATTCATACAAATAATTCCAAATAATTTTATGACAGCGCAATCTATACAAAAAAGAAAATACACTATATTTCGACGGGTAAGCACGATAGGTCGAAAATAACAATTTTTACAATTCAATGCAGACATGCATACATCATTTAGAAATAAATTTTGGTATTGTGTGGAAAAAATATACCGTTTTCGAGCTACTTTTGTTTGAGAACAAATTAATTGTATCCAAAGTGTAGTATTTTTTCTCACATGACGTTCTATTTACGCATATGACTTCTATTTCCTATCTATCACGCACTCGCTCTCGCTCTCTCTTTAATACATTTGTAAACTTTTCGTTACTTTCGGAGTTTGCACTCTGCGATGTGTCACACATTAGGTCCCCATTTTTTTTTTTTTATTCGTACATATGGTAATTTTTTTAGTTGAGCTTCGATCACTGGGGCAAGGGTCCAGTCCTTCACCGTACAACTCTGCACAAGCAGTCTACACCAGATACAGCCACTATATGTAGTTATAGCGATAAAAGGTGTAGAGTGCTTGTCTAGAGTTGTCCCGTGTAGGGCTGGATCCCTGCGGTTTTGTAACATATTTTATTAAAAATATGTTAATTATTCATTTTATATGATTGAATGAACATTTATTTATTAAACTGGTTTTTCATTATTTTCAAAGCCTTCTTTTTGATATATATTTATTGTTAGTGTTTTATACGTGACTAAGAATAAGTGTGTAAGCGTATGTCGCAGGTGTGAGCGTGACATTAGAGATGGTATCAGCGTAGAAAGTTGTTTTGAAATAATCAGAAGATTCGATGAAAGCGGGCGGTCTCTTACTAGCTAGCCTGACCGCACGTCATACCATGGTTGTACTCTGTACTTCTCTTATCTACATGATATATTCTTTATGATTGTTTATTTAATAAATATCAAAACATTTATTAAAACTACACAGAATTAACAAATATCCTCATTCCAGCGATAATTGCACCACCTTAGATACATCGAATTAGGTTATTTGAAATATTGTTTTGTAACAGCTATATCTACATTTATATATTCTTCGCTAAAGAAGTATAACTTCATAGTTGGGTACCCAAGCACCCACTGTTTTTCTTTTCATACAGAAATAAAGTAGTAAATTAATGTTTTATATAAAAAGGTTTTTCCAGATCCCACGGAAACGTCTATAAAAATATACGATTTTATTCACATACAGACTTAGAAATATTTCTTTATTACTCATTCAATTGATTGTACAGTCACTAAAATATTTTTTATAGTGAGTAATTTCTTTAATATTATTAATCTGTTCCAAGTTTGTTTTTTGGTATTAGTAGGTTAAATGATTCACAGGATTAATATTTCAATATTAAAATTCCATTAATGTGAAGCAAAGCTTGACTTTTTTTTTCACTAGGAAGATCTTTTGAAATCTCAACTCTTGACCAAAAAAATATGTTGGAGCAGTTCTCAGTCTATACTGATCCAGGAACGCTGAGTGTGGGAGGGGGCCGCCGGAGTCAAAGCAATTAAGTTAAACACCATTTATTTTACTGAACACTGTATTTGGAAAGCACTGTTGGTTGTTACACAAAAAAAAGCCGGAGCAATCATGCTTGATTGATTCACACACTACTGTAAAAAAAACACGAAATAAAACTGTACGAACACGGTACCCAGTACCAATCACTTGTTTATCCATTCAAACCATCTAACTTGTTCGCGACGAACGGACTCGATCGCAGGGGACAGCCAACTAATTTTCATATATTTTCCAAATTTGATCACCTCAAACGTTTTCTGAAAGTAAAACCATGCAAATAATTGTCTTAAGTGAAAAGTAAGCATGACAGTACTGTCTTTCTTAAATATATCATTAATTTGACTATCATATTCTATCAAACACATCGCGATAGCAATATCTTTGAAACTTTTGTAAGTGATATTGTTGTAAGTTTTCAAGTCGTTGAAAGATTTTTCTTCTTTTACTTTATTGAAATTAGTTTTATAAAAAATTGTTCATGATCTTTTGGAGAATGAATGTTCGACTGACCCATTGATATATTTTTTACATACTATTTGTTTTTTGCTACTTTTAATTTAGTTATTAAAAATATAGTTTTCCGGAATAATTACGTAGTGTTATGCTCTAGCATAATCATCTATTCGATTGAATTTAAGTAAGCTGTGAGTGGCATTTTCCAATTTCTCGTAAGTATCGGTACTTTTCGTTATACTATGAGGTAACAAAAACTATCGATTCTTTGATACTTTCATGAAGTATTGGGTATCAGACATTTTTGTAAAAAGTTTTTCATAAATCTTGACTTTTTTCATTCAATTGCAGGTTCAACACGCTAATACAATGAAAAAGCTAGTTTTATAAAAAATAAATCTTTTGCTAAGTGAAAAGTTATTAGATTAGGAATAATAATTTATCACATCAACAGTTCAGAAAGTATAGAAGGTACTAGTATAGCGAAGCGGAAGGCTCTGCTGTGTAAAAAGAAAAGAATATTTATGTTTCATCCCGGAGCTTTTAGTGGACTCATCAGTAAGGCATACCTAACACCTCCTGCCTTAGATACCTAAGGGGATACTCAAACTGATATTAAGCGTCCTTATATATTAAACAAAGGGGAGTTTTCGCCACTTAAGGGTTAGTCAAAAATAAAGGCTTTAGACGCCTAGCGGATGGTCAGCGAGTCCCGACGTAGGGGCGGTAATGCAGATTCCCCCCCCCCCCCTTCCCGCCCCAGTCACGTCGTATACATGAACTGGTAGGAGTGATGATACAAAAGCGACGTTGACTGTAAAGAAGGCAGTATAAGTGGAAGGCAAGATGGAAGAATTTCTATAAGAAATTTCCACGCTCTATTAACATAAAAAGAAAGCAAGGTTGCTCTAGCCGAGACCAAGGATTCCAGGACCTATGATCAAGTTCATGAGGCAAAGCCATGTGTTAGTCGAAAGGCCGAAACTAAGAGAAGACGTCCGAGATCACGTGGTCGAGTCGATGCGAGGCGAAGCTATATAGCCGAAAGAGCGAAGACTTACACACAAGACGCGGGTCAAGTTACACGAGGCGAGCTAAGTAACCGAAAGGCCTCGTGGGCGTATAAAACACGGTGATGCGAAGGCTGTTAATGTTCAAATGTCGGGGTCAACAATATGGGATTTAAGGTAGTGCCGGTCAATCGGCGTAAGCTGGCAATCCCATGGCTACCGTATCCAGGAGATGAGGAAAAAGGTTATTTGGGTGAAGAGAAAACTACTGGCTTGTTAACATCAACAAGACTTGGTTTTTATTCACTTAGAAATGTAAAGCTTCTCACAGGAAGCTACACGTGTGCTCGCAATAACAGTCAAGACTTATCTAACTGTATATACCATCAAGCACGGCTAGTGGCGCGAAGAAAGATGATCAATGAGAGGGGCGCATTCTTGCTTTTTTACCGACGGTTGCACAAATAGAGGCAGGTCTCCACATACCCCCCCCCCCCGCCGAGAAAAATCATAAAATGAAAAATTTTACTTGAATTGCATAGATAAGAAGAGAAAAATAAAAAAGAGTGTGTGTGAGTACGCTATGTCCATGCACGCAAAAGTCATTACAAACAGTATTATTTAAAGCTAGATGAAACTTAGAATATGATTAAACCCAAATTGAAAAAAAAAACTTCACAAAATTTGGTAAACTGATCAAATTGCAAATACGATTAGATCTCGATTTGTTCGTGAATGTATATTGAGACAAATTGTTGTAGTCAACGCAAGCTACAAATTATTTTAGACACATAGAGTAATACAATCTGTCTTACAGAACTTTTGAGTACATGCATGGATACAAAAAATTTGTACATAGTCAGTCTTTCAATAGAAAATAAGGCTACGCAAGGCACCTTTGTGTGGGTACACAACTAGAAAAATAAAATAATACAATTTTGTAATAATAATATATTTGGAACATTACAGTTGGCATTAAAGAGACTGATCAAGAGTGTAGGCTTAAATTACTAGCAATCAGGTAACGCGGAGCCTTAACAACTACTATGTAATATTTAAGGAAGCGTTAAATCCCAGTGTTTTTCTGTATGGATTGTTACTAGGAAAATTTTTGAGTATTGTTATGGACCTTCGAGGCAGAATGCAAGGAACAGTAGTGTCCAGGGTCGGTGCCTCGAGGTCCTCTGGCACGAAATAAGCCGGTTTTAATTGTTCGATTGAAATAACTGTGGGCGTGCCTTTAATGTCAATTTTATAGTCAAGGTGAGACATTTACTCGACACTTTGTAAGGACCAGAGTAGGGACGCTTGAAAGATTTAGCGGCCAGATTGCGACGAAAAACATGGAAGTACGAACGAAGATCCTTAAAAAAGAAAGGCCGAGATTTATGGCGGTGTTCCACGGGCACCGATCTAAGTTCCCTCATGTTTTCTCTGTAGTCCTCTATAAAAATTCGAGGGTTGGCAAAGAAATTATCAGAAATGATGAACTCACCACGAATGCGTAACGAGGTACCGTACAAAAACTCTGCCGGGGAAGCTCCGGTGTCACTTCGAACCGCAGTACGTAGGCCAAGAAGAACTGTGGGAAGAAGTTTCACCCAGTTAGGATTCTTATGGCACATAATAGCAGCTTTTAAGCTACGGTGCCCGCGTTCAACAAGACCATTGGCAGCCGGATGGTAGACTGTGGTCCTTTTTTGCTGGATACCTATAAAAGAGCGCCAGGCCTTAAGGATTGTGGATTTGAGTTGCGAACCCTAATCGGTAATTATAAACTGTGGAGCGCTGAAGCGAGCGACCCAAGTTTCCTGAAAAGCACGAAGGACCGTAGAGGCTTGAATGTACTTGCGAGGAACGACCTTCCTCCACCTTAAAAATCCATCAATCATTGTGAGAAGATAAGAAAAACCTTTAGAGGTCTTAAATGGGCCAACAATGTCCATGTGGATGTGACGAAATCTATCGCCAAGAGCCACGAACGGGTTAGGCTCATTCTTTACATACCGTGATATCCTGGATTGCTGGCAGTCAAGGCAGCCCTTGCACCAAGTTTTAATTTCACGATGCATATTGGGCCAAACATATCTTTGACGGACTATTTGTTTGGTTATTTTGGCACCAGGATAAGAAGAATTATGAAAATGGTCGAAGATTCGTCTGCGTAGAGTCTTAGGAAAATAAGGACAGTCAAGAATTTTACCAGTTAAGTCGCAGTAAAAGCAAAGATGCTGGTGGCCTAATTATATGCTCTCCAGTGTCAGTGAGCAGTTTAAAGACTCGAGGAGAGACTTTAACTTAATGTCGTGATGTTGGTGCTGAATAAGTTCGGGCATTTCTATGTCCTGGTAGATAACAGTAAGTTCCCTTTCGTACGCGCTATAGTTGTGCTGGGCCGAGGGGAATTTGTGCGAGAAGAATGCTAGTGGCTTCCAGATCTCGTCAATCTGTTCCTCGGTGTTCATGGTTAAAAATATTCGATGAGCAGTAGGGGAAAACAAATTGCAAGCGCGGAGGCCGCAAGAAAACGAAACAATTATTTCAATAGGTAATAAATGTCAGAGATGAAAGTGCAGAGCTTCACGAACAGTAAATTAAACCACTTGCAAGAAAAAACAGATAAACGAAAATCGCCACTTGGTAATTTAAAACAAACCAAAAAAAAAAAAAAAATGGTTTGTCACTTAAAAGGGGCAAATTGGTTGCGCCAATAAAAAATTGTATTGAGCAAGAAAATGCGGCACATTCAAAACGAGAACAAAAATGACAAAAACTTTGAAAAATTAAAATGCTTGAATTCTAGTTGGACGCGTGCGTGCGCGAGAATTCACGAAGTCGCAAGTCGCAACGCACGTATCAACAGAGGTGTGCGATGTATATATATCTAACTATATACGAGGTGTGTTTAAAAAATACCCGGAATGTTCAAATTTCGCGGGTTTGGAGAATACGATCATCAAAAATTTTTTTTTATTGTGTTGGTATACATGCCCATAAAGTATGATAAAATTTTTAGCTGCATTCATTGTTTACTTCATCTGTGGCAGTTGCTAAGGTAAGACGTGGTTTCATGAGCTCTGCAATTTTCGATTGTTAAAAAAAATGAATCAAAGAATTTGTATTCAGTTTTGCGTAAAATGAAATAAAGTGCAACAAAGTGTGCGAATGAAGATGACAAACACCCCGGACGCCCCAGCACTTCAACAACCGATGAAAACGTGAAAAAAGTGAAAGCAATGGTTATGAATGATCGCCGAATCACAATAAAAGAAGTTGCTGATGATGTTGGCACATCGATTGGCTCATGCCATGACATTTTTGCGAACATTTTGGGTATGAAACATGTGGCAGCAAAATTTGTCCCAAAATTGTCGACTTTCGAACAAAAACAGCGGCGACTGGAAGTTGCTCAGGAATCACGAAATGAAGTCAACGTCGACTCAAATTTGCTTAAAAAGGTATAACAGGTGATGAAACATGGGTTTACGGATATGGCGTTGAAACGAGGGCTCAATCATCCCAGTGTAGGCACTCTGGCTCTCCAAAACCGAAAAAGGCTTGGCAAGTGCGGTCGAACGTCAAGGTTATGCTTACTGTGTTTTTTGATTTTAATGGCATAGTGCATCATTAATTCTTGCTACCAGGTCAAACGATCAATAAAGAGTACTATCTACAAGTTTAACGCCGTTTGCGTGAAGCAGTGCAAAGAAAACGTCCGGATTTGTGGAAAAACAATTTATGGCTTTTGCATCAGGATAATGCACCTGCTCACACATCGTTACTTATTCCTCATTTTTTGGCAACGAATAACACTGTAATGATGCCCCAACCTCCATATTCGCCAGACATGGCCCCTTGTGACTTTTTTCTTTTTCCCAAAATCAAAAAAATCTTAAAAGTTCGTCGTTTCACAAGCATAGATGACATCAAAAGTGCATCGCTGAAAGAGCTCAAAGCTATCCCAAAGATCGAGTTCCAGAAGTGTTTTGAGGACTGGAAAAAGCGCTGGCATGAGTGCATAATATCTAGTGGGGACTACTTTGAAGGATACAACATTGTTGTAGATGAATAAATAAATATTATTTTCAAGAAACGAGAATTCCGGGTATTTTTTGAACACACCTCATGTATATACATATATATATATATATATATATATATATACATATCGTTAGGCTCCAGGAGCCCGAAAATACTTTTCTACTGGCTTATGACGCCCGAGTTGACTAATGACGCCCGGGCTCCGTAAAATTAGAGTGTAACAGCGTTTGAGGAGCCCGGGCTCCATAAAAAGTTTGAGGTCAGAGTTTTCCGATCTTATGACGCCCGGGCGTCATAAAATATATATTTTTCGATCATATTCAG
>JAPYYV010006149.1:0-22154 GCA_030522625.1 Copidosoma aretas | reverse complement strand
TCACATTAGATATAGGTAGTAGATCTTATAAAAAAAGATCAAAAATATTACGTATCGAAGCTAATTAGTCGATGGTTTGAATTGTTTCAAAATCATCTGATTATCTAAGGTAGACATTGGCTGATCACTCAGTATAAGATCACTAGTATACACGAGCGCAAACTACAGTAGGCTCGTAATATACTACGTTTGCTTAGGACCATACTAATTCGGTATGGCTCCCGAGCAAACATAGTATGCGCTGTTGCATACCAATATAGTACGTGGTGTAATATACTACCGTAGCGCCAGAGTTCTCTCTGTGTGGGCACCAAAAGAAAGAGAAGACCGACCTCCACTACAAAAACTAGATAAAGTCGAAGGGCACTCATTCAAATACCTGGAGAACATAGCTTTTATGGCGGTAACGAAGACAGTACCTAAAACAGAGGCGATAGACGCCCTGCACGAAGGGGGATATATAAATCCGACGCGTATGAACAACGAGGAGAGAAACATGGGGGAGGCTAAGATGATAAGAGCATGGAAAGCAATGGTTATACACATGTACGTAAAAGAATATTTTGAAAATACAACGCTTGAATCTAGCTTCTAAAAGTGTATCAAAGCACTCAAAGAAATAACAGTGGCTAGTGGCGTAAAAAGGATTTAAATTATTAGAGATCTAGCAATCCTTAATCTAACCTAATGGGGGTACATTATCTCTACCTTTAAGGAAATATTTAAAAGCTATTAGATTAGTAGCAGTACTTTTTACAAACACGCTAGTGATCCCACCAACAACCAATGGCTTAAAATTATCAGGGAATACCACGAAATGGCAGTAGCAGTACATAGGGGAGTAAATAGAACTTATAATAGGATTAAAAAAGACTACTATTGGAGAAACATGCGCCCAGACGTAAGACAAGCTGTCTTGGCATGCCTATCATGTCAGTCCAATAATTTTGTCCAAGTTGAAGCAAACCAAGCCATGCTTATTTCAGATACGCTAAGTAAGCCATTAAAAAAAATTTATATCGACTTTTACAGAACAATTAACAAAACCTCTTTAAATCAGCACACACATATTCTATCCATGCAAGATTGGCTCACAAAATTTATCGTCGTTACACTTGTAAAGAGAGCGACAGCTAAGGAAGCCATGAGATCTATAACGGAGAAATGTATGACCTATTTCGGGCCACCACAGTACGTATTGTCGGATCGGAGCCCACACTTCACGATTAAAAGCATGCAGGAGCTACCAAAACTATTTAAAATTGATAAAATAGGCAGCACGGCTTACCAGCCCCAAACGAACGGCACCATCGAAAGAATGCATCATACACTTACGGAATATATAAAAGCGTAGAGAAAAATGATCATTGGGATAAACACCTACCTATGTGTATGCACTCATGCAACACGACAGAGCATGAGAGTACGGGATACTCACCACACGAGCTTGCATCTGGCCAAAGAGCAAAAATACCGCCTAGCTTTAAACCACGATCTGGTACCCAATTTTTGTACGAATACATAAGAGAGCTAGTGATGACGCTAACAGAAATGAAAACCATAGCTGCAATGAATTAAGTACAAGCGAAACATCGATCGAAGTACTACTGCACTCGAAAGCTGAACACAAAATACTTTTTGGAAAATTAAATGGTTTATGTAATAAAGGAACCATCAAAGGGTGAATACGACAATGAGTACGAGGGCCTTTATGAAATAACAGGCAGTGATTACGGGAATATGTACGTAAACCTGCAGAGAGGGGATGAAGTAAGAGTTTCCCACGTAGATAAAATAAAGAAAGCTTGTATACTAAGAGCCCCACAAAAAACACGGACGCAAGAATAGATGAGAATTTGACTATTATTATATAGTGTGATAAATAATGTAGGATAACTAACCCAGCAACGGAAAAACTAAGCCTGAAACAAATATCTCGCGGCCCCTGGACGGGCCACGAAAAGTAGGCAGAAAGCGAGGGTAGATCACTGTATGCATAGCGATTAACTGGAAAAAATTACGCAAACGTACCACATTGATACACTAGTCAGTCATTTATTGTTTCGCAGAACCCGGATGACCGCGAAAGAAATTCCTTTATAGGAAAAATCCGCAGCAAAAGAAGCTATGAGAAGCACATAAGTAGCGGGCGCAACACTCTCTAAGATGTAAATACATTTTTTTTTAAATTCAACAAGCAAAAAAAAGTTATATAGAGCAGACAAATATTTTGTTATGTTCTGTCCTGTAAGCACTACTGGGTGAACTCAGCACTAAAACGGGTTTAAAATTTATTTTTTTTTTTTTTTATAAAAAGTCTTTGATTTGATTTTGTAAACAGTTATCGAATAACGGTTTTTGATATTTTTTTTAAGTGAAAAATTTTTTAATTTGATTTTGTGAACAGTAACTGTACGCTATTAACTATTAAATTACTTTATGTGATTCAATAATATTTTAGCCACAAGATAGTTATATCACGCTTATCAATATTTGTAATAAGTCCTAGTAATTTTTTCTAGTGTCTTTGATAAAAAAAAAGTATTTAATTTCAACAATATCCGTGTACTATTCAGGTAAGGAAGAAAGGAGTATGAAGATAAAGTAAAGAAGAATCAGTTAGTATCATTTGTTATGGTTACTCCATCATTATTTATTTATGTTACGTTTAATTTTGTTTTTCTTCTCCGTTTTTCTCGCTTATCATTTTTTTCTGGGGTGACCACCGGCACCCTAGCAGCAGGCACAATAACTTTCTTTTACCCTTTCACTCCCCCTCGGACCGTGAAGTGGAAAAAGGACCACTTCTTTCACGGGCACCCTACTGGCCCCCTCTCTCAACTGGAGGCCCAGGAGCTGCTCCAGGCTTGCCTCGTACGTCATGACCGGCTCCGCGCTTTTAACAACGATAGGTCGATCTTTAACTTAGTAGAGCCCGTTGGACGGGCCCCGTCCCTCAAAACCAGGAGAACAATTAGAAATACATACCAGAAATTGACACAAATCAATGCATTACCTGGAGGACAGGGCAGGAATCGAGGGGGTAGTCCGCCCGATCGAAGTCAACGTCGACCGAAACTGCAAGGAAGGTGCTGTGGCAAGGGCACCCGATCATGACTGTGTAGCTAGTCCTTACCTCAAGGGCGTAGCAGTGTCCCGCAACACATGGCCGTCAAACATGACTCGAGGAGACAAGCTTCGAGCATAGAAGATTACCATAAGAGTCACCCCTCATCGGACAACGCACCTTCGGGGTGCGGTCACCTACGCAATAAGGATAGTGTCGCAAGGAAAGCGGCGACGCCCCAGCAGGTCACCTAGACAAACAGAGAGGCTTCGGAACTTCGAAAAGTTCGTAAGGATCCACGATCAGTCGAGACCCCAGCTGAAAGGAAAAATTACGCTGTATGAGTAAAGTAAAAAAAAAAAAAAAAAAAAATGACGGGAAAAACTTTACATAATTTACTGACCCAGCCGTGTGATGGACACTGTATGGGCACCAGCAGGGTGGCACCTTAACGACTACTAGCGTAGCGTCCTCGCCGTGCGACTGCCCGATCAAAGGGACATACCGTCAGACGAACAAGTCCTCGACTTAGAAGTAAAGTACGAAAAGAAGACACAGATTACAAGAAAAGACAAGGGGCAGAAAAACAAAAGAAAAAGCAATGAAGTCGGAACTTACGTGATGACACCCCGGTATGGCACAGACAAGGCCCTCTCGTAAGGTGGCATCCAGGAGTACACCACAGTGACTTCCGTTGGGCGCGGAGAACTTAGTCTCCCACACGCTATCCAGGCTCAGCCGTGAAAAGGCCGAGAGAATGGTCAAGATCTTGTTAATATGAATCAGCATGGCGTAAGAGGACACGAAAACACATCAGAAGAGGACCGGAGAACTACTCAAGTAGACTGAGAGGCACGAGCAAAGTCAACAATGGCACTGATGAAACGACGACTCCGAAAAAATCGAAAGTCCAAGAATACCCCCACAACATCCCTCCCCTGTATCTTGTTGTGTCATAAAAAAAAAAAGGAGGAAAAGACGGGAACCCGCAATGGGAAGAAACCCATGCGGAAATGCTCAAAATTCGAAGATAAACACTAACCTTTGATATTGGCCATAGTAAAATTTATTCACCTCCATGCTTATCTCTGCCAGACAAAACCCATAGGGAAATGCTCGAAATTTGGAGCTAAACACGAAGCTTTGATATTGGCCACAGTAAAACTCATTAACCTCCATGTTCGTCTGTGCCAGACCGGATGGACTCAAAAGCATCGGAACGGTGCCAAATTTCTAGAAGGGAACCGCAAGCGCCCTCGCGCGTGGATAGGGCAAGCCACTATAAAATGAGTAGCATAAGCAAGCCCATAGAGGGAATTCCTAAAATGCAAGGAGATGAAAATTTGTGAATAGCAGAGTAGAAAATAAAATTATAGTGGGAAAAACTGCGTAAAAAAATCTGTATTTTTCAGGATAAGTCTTAAAGAAATAACGGATGGCCTAACAGGAATAAACATTTAAGCGCACGTAATATAAGAAGAGAGCCACCTGCTCGACCTAACGCATTAAATAATTTAGATTCTTGTATTTTTGGTTTGATGTAGTATCTTCACGCTTGTAGTATAATTCGACACATATACACCAATAATAACAGAAGTAGCGCGTCACAGCACAAAAAAAGTTATGCTAGATAACCCGTATAGGCAGGACGGGTAGGCGAGCACTTGAAATCTAAGGTCGAGAGCAAATAGTCTCGCACTTTTCGCAGGGGTAAATACATACGTAAACAAGAATTTGGGGCAGTCAGAAAGCAGGATCTCGTTTGTAAATGATTCTTTTGCTTGTAAATAGTTTGCGAGGAATAGGGCGACGTTACACGTATAGTATAGCGGGAAAAACGTACAGGGGCAAGGGAGCCGCAGAAATCATATTAAAAAATTAGGGTTTTGGGACCGGAGCCATGCCGGTAACAAAACAACCGGAAGAAGTGCAATTTTATTGAAAGAAGTCCCAGAATGTTGGTAGAAAATTTGGGTCCGGTACAATAAGTCGCGTCTACCTAAAAAATGATATGATACGTGGATTTAAATCAATTGATCGAAGAATTAAATGCATTTCTAGGTGCAAGCAGGCAAGCAAAGTGGAAATGCAGAGTGGCGTTGAGAAGTGAAATGTATGCGAAACGCAAGTAGAGTAGGCCACCCATAAAGCACTAAGAGTACGAGAAAGAGTGGAAAAGGCGTCCACAGCGGTAGGAGGTCGGAAATTTGGTGGTCAAATGGAAACAGCGCTAGAATTTCGGGGACGGGTGAGGAAAGGAGGTAGAAAAAAAGAAAATACAAGAGTTAGTAGAGTCGAAGCTGAATATCACATATCCGACACAAATAAGTACATGGCGGAACAATTAATCGTTACTACGTTTGGTGACCAGGAACAAGAGCTTTAGAGCATAAAAAGATTTGAAGATATTGCAGGAAAAATAACAGAGGAGGTGGTAAAAATAGTTACAGAATTTATGGGGGGTCACGATATAGTGTCAGAAATGGGGAAAGAGTTTAAAAAATCAACCGAAAAACTTTTAGTGAGATTCGGAACTGCAGCAGATTTAATATACTTAGCTAGTCTAGGCGTGTCGCATCTATCAGAGGCAGCATTAGGGGCGACAAATAAGGCAAATACTTTGTCAGAGCAGCTTAGACCGGATCTCAAGTTCCCGGGGAAGAAAATAAAACAACAAAAGAGGAGATGGGGGAGGTCGCAGATATAGCTACCTTAGCATTTATTAGGAATTATATATGCTACATAGATTTACCTCGGATGACAAAAGAAAATTTAGATCTCCTGAGAATATCACCGCTGCCAGCGCAACTAATAGGGTTGAAGGAAACGGACGTAGTATAATATGTACAGCCAACATACAAATACATAGCAAGCAGCGCGAGCTCGAAAATATTTGCGCCGATACCGCAATAAGTAGTACAGAAATGCAAGATGTTGGGAATATTACGCATATGCAAACAAATTCAGCCAACACAAGAGGTAGAAGAAAGCCACCCTTGCGATACACGAGTTAGAACAGACAAGAAACCGGATGAATGTCCAATAATACTGGCCAAATAAAGGGGTACATATTGGAAACGCCTCCATGCAAAGAATCAGCATGCATTTAGTACTACGGCAGAGGAAAAGGTACATGTGCAGTGTAAACATACCAAGCATATAACATAATAAGTCACAAACTCAGGAGTGATAAATCAAGCGAAAGACTGCACAGCTTAAGCATCCGAAACAAGGTTAGAAGCGGGGCAAGAGGGGAGAAAAAGTCTGAAATTCAAGTTAAAAACTCGAACTGGAACTTGAAAGGAGTTATAGAAAAACTAAAAGGAGTAGAAGAATATAAGCTATTTGAATTATTAGAAGCTGGAATTAAAAGATATGGGTTACAGAAACTCGATAATCAGGAGCACGAGCTCAATGACGTAATGAAAGCAGGGAAAACATTGGCGGATGTAATTCAACGCGTACGCGAAACACTGCAAACAAAAGAGAAATTTTTTTATTAAAAGGAGTACGCGTGAATGATGGCGGAGATAGCGCTAGGCGAAGCAGCAGTATCATACGGAATTTTAAAATGGTTGGCTAGTAATAAATAATTGTTTATAAGGGTTGTTAGGCCTATATTTTTACATTTATCTATCTCAATAGCGTTTATGTCATGTCTTATTTCATGGAACAGGTGGCTGATAGCGTTGTTCACAAAGAAAATGATCGTTGTCATTGCTGTATTATCATCTTCTTCAACTAATCTTCCACGAATGTGTAACGAACTGTGGGGTGGTAGTAGACATAGGTCTTGATGCCGAATCGTTACATGGATCTCATCAAAAATGCCATATGTTGCAGATGCGTATGGCTGATGTGCATGAATCTTATAGTGTGCGATGGATTTTTCAAAGGTGATAGGAGACTAAAAGCTTAGAATCTCTTACATGTTTAGCACGACAGAATGAAAATGTACAAGTTATTTTTCACCTGGATCATTCATTTATTATACTACACTTAAAAAAAGGATTTATCGCTGCCCTCTCTACTGAGCCTTTGGCGGTTTAAATGCTTGCTGTCGAATGAGCCCTGCACTCCATGTTGAGCTGCTTATATAGAATTTACTATTATATACAATCTTTATTACGATAAGCGCTTGAAAAGCAACCTTACTGTTATAACCCCTCTACGAATATTGTCTACATCACCGTCCTGATCGACAATGTGTGGTTGAATATAGTCAATAATTCGTTCAATAACTGGTCAATAAATTATCTGTGAGGGCACCTCAATAATTTGTATCCTGGTGGGACAGCTGGGAAAAATTCGTGAATAAAGTAAACTCTTTCTCCGACTGTATAGGCCCAAGTCGTGATGTTACACTAAACTCGTAATGCGTTTAGTAACAACACTAACGGATTATTGGGATATTCTTACATGCAGATTTAAAAGGATAATGAAATTTTTCCCATTCTTATTTATGTTAATATTGCACTAATCACAAAATCTAGCCACTTAAATAACTAGCATGACCTGAAACCCACTGTTGATATAAGTGTTTTTTGGATATTTGAATTATAAATGGGTTGCATAAAACACTATGTTGGTAGCCAGTGCCTGCGGTTGGTCATTAATATAATACATTGATGTCCAGAGCCCATGACGAGGACGTAGCAGGATGGATTTTAAGGCCCCGATTCGGTCTGGTCAGTAAAATGATGACAGCAGAGAGACCGGCCAATCCAGGCAAGATTTATCGTTCAGCCAATGAAGGCAAGATCGCAGAGAGACCACATTGTTGAGGATATTTTTGTATAGGTTGCTTACCTAACGAAATATTCAATTATGAAATTGAAAACAGTTTGTTCTTGCAGAGATACAAAAAAAAAATTTGTTTATAGCAACTTCGATGTAGAATTTTACGCTCTTTCAGAATCCGTGATCGAAAATAGAAGTTTTCCGATGAAAAATATGAATGACCTTTAAAATTTAGCTTGAGGTCAAATTTAAGGTCACCATCCGATTTCCCTCTCTGTCCGCAACAATTTTTGCATAAGTTTTTTTTTGGTAGGTGGCTACCCTAATGCAATATTTAATCTTGTAATTAGAAATAGTTTGTTGTTGCATTGACCTCTTCAGTAAAAAAAAAAAAAATTATAAAATAATAATTTTGACGTAGAATTTTGCGCTCTTCCAGAATCCGTTATAGAATATATGGGTTGCTGCATAAAAATTACAACTTGACCTCAAAATGACCGTGAAAATTAAGGTCAAGGTCGAATTTAAGGTCACCATCCGACTTTCCCTTCTTTCAACAACTTTAGTTAAAGTCATTTTTTGATAGGTGGTGCCCCTGACAAGATATTTAGGTGGATAATTCAAAATGGGACACCCTGTATATCACACATGTTCACATAAATTTACAATTTCTGCCGTTAACTTTCAGTCTGTATTTTGCAAAACTTTTTTAGCCAAGCCTAAATAGTTCAACGTATAAGGCACACTTACTACAATAACCCCTTTACTACAGGGACATATATCGATTTATGGATTGCAAAATTCTACAGAACCAATCTGTGTACTATTTTTAACCGTATACACTTTCTTAAATGTCATTAAATGTTTTTACTTAACTATAAGTACACATCTAATAACTTAAATTCTTGATTGATACCTTCGATCATTATGTATCGAAAAATTATGAAAAACATTTGTAATTTTGGATACGACAATTAAGTTTTCGCTTTGATTATAATAAAATTCATTCTTACTGATTCTTTGATACAGATCCTTTTTTTACCCGTCTTCAACGATGTTTTCAGTCTGTTAGTAATGCACTATATACAATTTTAAACTATAAAGTAAGCTTTAGTTTTTTTTATCGAAATCACGTTAAACGTGACTTTATTTTTGGTTTTGCATCTCAGTTTAATCAAATAAAAGTTGTTTTGCAGATAAATACTAGGTCTGTCTCCTCCTTGTTACAAAAAAAAATTATATATTTTATCTTCTTTCTAAATCAAACGAAATAATTGTTTAGGTGCGTACATCGTCTGACGTATTATGTTAATAATCTTCAATGTATATTTCCAGATCTAATAAAAGAATCTAGTTTTTGTCACAAATTTGCATCTCTCCAGGGCGGTCATTACTTAATACTATAAAACAATTAGTATTATTTTGCTTTTTTACAACAGCTGCCGAATTAACGAAATATTTAATGGATGAACACATCTATTTATAGGTTTGAATATTTAAGAAAAATGTAGCTGAGAATCTCAGTACCAAATAAATTAGGCAAACTTAAAGATATATCATTCAAATAATAATTAACCGAAAATTATATTAACTAATAGATCGGTCAAACTGGCTGTTATATTATCACGTATCAGGTAAGGGTATCTAATATTTGACATTAAAACTAGTACCGAATTACAAATCGATCTTAAATCATCCAAAAGATTATGGGGTTCTCGATTTTGTTTCTTTGGCCTTTTCTTACAATTTTGTTTTGTTTCATTGTACAGAAATTCCATCATTTACTCCATCTTTTTCCAATGTTTGTAGAATTAAATTTTAAATTCTACAACAAACATGTCGCTGCATTATTCATTCCGATGTTTATCATCATATCTATACTTAAAGGTAATCTTTGCTGTCATCTTTTAAGCTTTTTCTTTCCTTGACATTAGTTAGATGTAGCTGACCCGATATTGGATTGCAATATACAGTTATTTACTCTAAAATTTGACAAAATGGCGTATAAATTATGTGGGTATTAGAAAAAATTTATCGCTGTTTACGGAAATAATTATTTTATGATGATAATTATAAAGTACACTTTTTGGTGAGATTTTATCATTTAACTATGATATTTTCTAGTTTTTTATTTGACAAAACTATTTTAGCCATGCTCACAAAATTACGTGCATAAGAGAAATTTAGTGGGATATACCGATTTATTAAGTACAAATACCCACAGTACTAATTTTTCTGTTGTACTCAATATTAATAACTTGCTTTATGGTTTAAATTTTAATTCATTTAACCATGAGCATACATATATTATTTTACCTTTCTAATGGATTGCACGATTATTAATCTACATATATGAGAATGACAAAAGACTTATTTATTTTTATGCACGACGATTGACTTTTTGCTATGTAATAATAATTATTTTTCTAATTCGTTACCAAGGATAGTTTGATTTTTGATTTTTGAGTGTTTTATCAGCAGAATTAATACAGACTTAGAACTCTAAACTGGATTGTAACTTGATAACATGGAACATGACTGTATTCTCGATTACGCATCTCACTTTACACGGAAATAAGTTCATTCTTAATTTTATATTAAATGTGTACCCAATATTGTATCTATACTCATCCTGATTCATTGCGAATTTTCGTGTTATATTTTTCATGAGTATGACGAAGGAACGTCTGCTATTCATACATTTTCCAAAGTATTAATATTTTAACAGTGTTTGGTATTGACTTTAGTGGACTATATTGCGGAGGATTGAAATTGTTCTTTTGAATTATTTAAAAGTATGCGCTTTTGCATCTGTATTTTAAAAGATCTAAAAGAGATTAATAAAAAAATTTGTTTATCGTATGGCACTAGCAACAGTAAAGAAATAAAAAGAAAATTATTATTCTCACTCATCATTTTCAAGATTTTGAGTATGCCAGCTGAGTGGCACGATTTTTCGACATTACATAGTAAATGTCCGAGTAGTGGGATCAGAGGAACTTTAGAACAACTAGCTACCAGGGCTAGTCTCCAAACAGTAGATAACCCTATTCGTACACTGATAGTATTCTTTCATTGGGCAACAGTATCACTACCAGACATAAGGTGTTTTTTAAGAAGATATTTTCTCGACTATGACAACGATTCAATAGGCTTCCTGCTCAAAGGCTGTGTACCCGATCAGGCAGGCTTTGATATTCGACGAATGAAAAGTATAACGGATAAATAAATACTCAAGAGCACGCATTAACAAAACTACATAAAAAGGTACTCTTGAGTAACAATGTATTACCGTCGAGCCTATCTTTCACTATAATTATTATTAATGAATATTTTCTTCTTATCGTTTTGCATCAATTTATCTACAAAAATTCAAAATTCGCGCCGTATTAAATTTTTAATGTCCGCGCCCGATTCAAGTGCTTGCGCCCCATAGTACCAGCTACCAGCCACCAGATGGCGAGCGCTTCGAATTGAATCTGCCACTACCGAGTTAGTGATCTCTAGTTCCTATAAGAGCTCGCTCGGCCGTTCCGCGGCATCCGCTCGCTCGGCGATCACCAAGTAACACAGCAGTGGCAAGAGCAGCATATAGTCAATGAACCCCACTGTGCATTAAAACTACAACCTCGCTGTGTTCTCTCTTTTTTTTGCACCTTGACTCATTAACCTATCCCTGTGCTCGTCAGCTTACTGACGAGAGCTGCTCACACACCCCTAACTCCCCTCTTTTTTGTCTCAATATACATATTTCCCCTCCTACCCCATGCAAGAGAAGAATCGTCTGTCTACTGGACAAAAACTAGATGCTTGCTTGGCTTAAGGTTGTGTGGTGAATGTAGCCTTGGAGTACATACCTTCCACACCTAAAACACACAAAGAAGTTGCTGTGCAGTTCCCACAGGATTTTTCCCAAGATACGGTAGCCACTCCACCGCCCATGACTCCCACGGTTGATCTGACTCAACGTCTCCGGACGTCCCCACTTAACCCCGCTGTTGCCGCTCCTCGACGCCCAACACCTCTGCGCCACCAACTACGCCGACTCCGAAGAGGCGACCAAGGAAAAGGACTCCGATACAACGCCAGTAAAGCTGGGTAGAGTACTCCCGGCCCTGACAGGTTTTTGACACAGACTTCTAACTTCCGAGGGACATCCCGAACCGTCATCACAGGACTCTCATCCCTCTTCGCACGACCCTTGCCATGTTCAAAGCCAACCCTTAGGGGGTGCTTTTAACAGTTTGGTGCTCGACGTGTGGCCATCTCAACAGAACTCGCTGCTGCTGCAGGGAGGAGCCTACGAGACACCAGCACTGCCGACTGATCGTCGCCTGACCCGCAACCAGTTCAAACTCCTTCTAAGTGAGGAAAAATACCTCGTGGCACTTGACACACAAAAATCAACCAACTCCAAAAAGAAAAGATGCAAGAAGTAGATAAAGAAAGACATGATGCCTGACACTGAGACCATGGTTCTCGAGGAACTACTAGAGGGCCCGGATCCAACTGCTAGAGCTACCGACCTATGGAGCTCACGGCTATGAAGACCCAAAGACCTACCTAGCACAGTGTGAGGCCTACTTCAAGGCTTATAAAATACTGGACACCCAGCAGGCCCATACGGTTACCAATGGACTTCGAGAAGAAGCAGATAAATGGTGGCAACCGTATAAATACCCATCTCTCATCTTCGAGCAGCTCAGCGACTCACTTAAAGCAAGATTCGACAGCCCAGCTGTTCAAGGGAAACTACTTTCAGAGCTTTATTCAAAACACCAGTCTGAGAAAGAACCAGTCGCGGCATTTCTCCAAGAAAAATATCTTCTGTTCAGAAGGATAAACTCTAAGACCCTGGAGAAGGAGATGGTAACCATTGTCATGTAGCTCATCCGTCAAGCCCTACGCCAACAGTTACGATGCCACACGAACACCACTAACGCAGACCTAATTACTATGTCAATTCAAGTGGAGAAGGAAGTAGAAAATCTACAGAAAACTAGAAGCAAGAAACCCAGCGCAGACACTAAACCGATCCCAGTGGCTACAAACCCAGGAACCACACCACCAGGACCTGCCCTTAAGTGCTACTTCTGTTCCAAATACCATCTGCATCCTGATTGTCCTATCCAGATCGCCTGGTTCTTAAACACTACGGGAAACGGAATAGGGGCGTCAGGGGGACCGGCTACCAACGCTCCGGAGGAACACCGACAATAAACGCTAACAGTACATCTCGCCCCCCGCTACAAAAAATCACCGTCTGCCTTGGTCATCGAGAGGTAGCTGCGCTGGTGGATCAAGCCACTACAGACAACTTTGTTTATCCCTCGCTACTAACTGACCGAGACCAAGTTCAAGCCTATGCGCAACAGTGTGCCATGCATTGAAGTAGCGCCACTTTGCAGACCATAGGAAGTGTTTATCTCACACTACAGATCAAGGGAAAGCCGTTTGACTTCGACTTCCTCAACGCTCCGAACATTTGTCATTCAATGGTGATAGGCCTAACAGCTTTACTCGCAGAGCAGTCAATCTTAGACCTAACTCGGGGGGTACTCTATTTAGGATAAAATCAGCGAGTCATCATCCCGTTCATATCTCGGACGTCAGCAGAGGAGCATTGGTCACTGGATCCAAGCCAAGTTCAACACGGACTCTCGAGAAGTCTGCGTTCAGGCCTCTTTGAGCTTCTGCAAGAACATGCCGAAGTCTTCGGGCCCCTAACTGGAAAACTACAAGAAACTCGTATGATACAACAAGAGATCTGAGTAAAGCGTCACAAACGTTGCTGCTGAGCTCCATATCCTGGCTCAGAGAAGCGTCGAGGGATGATTGAGAAACAGGTGCTGGAGATGTTGGCGGGTAGTATTATCGAACCGGCGTTTTCACTCTATAGCTCCCCAATCGTCCTATCACCCAAAAAGGATGGCAGTATGCGATTCTGCGTCGACTACGGACGGTTAAACTCCATTACCGAGGATACATCACAATGTGTACCTTACATTCATCACGTGGTCAAGGACATCGGGGCTGCCAAACGCTTCTCTAAGCTCGATCTCAAGAGCGAATACTGGCAGATCTCCATGGCACTTGACTCTATACAATACACCGCGTTTGCTACTCATTTGGGTGGCTGCTACCAGTTCCGTGTGATGTCATTCGGACTAAAGGGAGCACCAAGCACCTTCCAGCGCTTAATGAGCCAAGAGATTCTCACTGGGTATCTTAGAGACTTCTGTCTGGTGTATTTGGATGACATAGTCATATACTCCAATACGCCAAAGGAGCATCTGAAACACCTGGCTCTGATCCTAGAGAGATTACACATACACGGGATCACGAGAACCATTAACAAGTGCGTTTTCAAAGTGTCTGAACTCACCTACCTCGGACACCAAATTACTGCTGGAGGAAGTCGCGCGCTTCCAGAACATGTCGAGAAACTGTGTAGTGCGTCATCTCCAAAAACTCGCAAGCAGCTGCAGTCTTTCCTTGGTACAAGTGGTTGGCTACGTGAGTACGTACCTCGTTACTTGGAACTCACAGCCCCTCTTACGGATCTCACCGCTAAGAAGCGACCGTTGGAGGGGACACTAGAGGCTTAAGCGGCAATGGATTGACTCAAGTTCGAACTCTTCAAGCCCCTGCAGCTCACCTGACCACACCCAGACTGGCCCTATGTGCTCCAGACAGACGCCAATGCTAGAGAAATGGGAGCGGTTCTCTATCAGTTAAGGCCTGATGGGCAGCAGAGTCCCGAGCAAGAGTGCCTAGCTATGGTCTGGGCTATCAAAAAGTATCGGCCATTCCTGGAGGACCGACCATTTACGCTGCGCACAGACAAAAAGGGCTTTACTTGGTTACGCACAGCCAAGGAGTCCTGCGACAAATTAAAGCGCTGGGCCATCCTACTTTAGGAACATAACTCTACCATGGAGTACTTTTTGGGTTGAGAAAATCAGCTGGCGGACTTTTTTTTCAGGAATTCAGTGGAAGAAGCACCTACCGACTTGGACGACGTTGAGAGGATCCTACCACGGGTAGTCAGCCAGCAAGCACAACCTACACCTGCTTGTTGTATCACTGATGTTCTTCTTCTACTCGATGGTATTCGGGACGCTCAGCTCTAGGATCCAGTATGTCCAGTATGTCTCGAGCTTTGCCAAATAATCTACCAAGTAGCCGAATCTTCAAGTCTCACACAACAAGACTCGCAGTTCTTGGCCTGCAACGGCATCGTCGACGAGCTGCTCTGGCAGCGCCCATGCAGCGAGTCTTCCTGGACGATCTACGTGCTGCAAATGGCCGTACCCTAAATACTGAACAAATTCCATCGACTCTTATCACGCAGGTCACCCAAGGACGGACGAGACTCTGCATATCGTCAAGAAGAGTCACTACTGGCCTGGGATGAATCATGAAATCAAGCGCTGCATCAGGGACTGTAGGATATGTGCCTACTACAAACGAGCCATCACATCGCAGGGAACCATGAGACCATACCAACCAAGCAGCCGTGGGAGATCGTAGTTGTCGATCTAATGGGTAAATATTCCAAGAGCTCCAGGAAAAGACGCTTTTCTCTTGTTGTTACAGATCTTTTAGTGGGTAGAAGCTTTTCCCATTGGCTCATTAGAAGCACCTCAAGTAACCAAATTAATCGAAGACGAGTTCTTCACACGGTAGTGATATCCTCGCACTATCCTTAGTAATAACGGTCGCCAATTCATCAGCCACTACTGGCAAGACACCTGCGCTCGCTAGGAAGTCCAGCATTGGATCACACTGGTATACCGTCCTTGGACTAACCTGACAAAGCGACACACCCAGAAGATCAAAAAAGGGCTGAGATTACACTTACATGGGCAGCTACACCACCAGTTGGACCTCCACCTGCCTCAGGTACTTTATCAGCTTCGCAATCGCCGCAACGCTGCTACTGGAATCTCTCCGGGCCAACTGCCGTTGGGCCAAGACGCTACAAGGCCAGGAGAATGGAGAGTCCAGCAGATTTCCCAACAACTTCCTTCGGCCGAGCATGCTGACATCGTCCGTCGACAGACTTAATACAATGAAGACTTTGAAACTTTTTGTTAAAGGCTGACTATAATATTAGCTTGGATTTATCTATCGTCATTATTTAACTTTGTAAATTAATTAGTTTACTATTGATAATTAGTTAAATTCAAACTGTAATTTATAGCTTAACATTAAAGTTAAATGTTACACATATTTTATTTAAATTGTAGCCTTGATCCAATCATGGTGATTTACGGCGTTTTACTTGTTACAGCAAATAGTCTTAGTCATGTTAGTTTAGTTAGCTAAGTTTTCTAGTTCAAGCGAAAAGAATGGATCAGCTTCATGATGAGCAAGTCAAGTTATTAACGAAGATCTTAAATGCCTATACTAATTTAAAGAAACTTGGTCAAACTGAAATGACCAGGGAACAGGATACCCATAGACTTAAGCTGCTTAAGGCTTTCTTTGATTCGTTCAGGTCCAATCATGATGCCATTATGTTATTAACACATCTGCCACACACACACAGCTATTTTTAGGACTCGTTTAATGAACAAACTGAGGATACTCTTCACTCGGTACAGGGTAACTTTGAAGATCACTTCATATCTTTCACTGATCCTTCGAATCCATTTCTTTACCCCCAACCTCAACCTACTTTTAACTCAAACTTTTTATCGCTGCCTTCCATAGAATTGCGCTGTTTTTCAGGCAAATTCTCAACTTGGGAAGACTTCCGTAACGTTTATAGGGCTGTCGTTCATCGGAAATCGAATATCCCTAACGTCACAAAATATCAATAACTTAGATTTTATCTGACAGGTAAAGGCTGTGATTGGATGAAAAATATTTCTTTGTCAGAGAAGAACTATATCCAGGCTTAAGATACTGTTACCAATTATCATGGCGATAAAAGAGAGTTAGTACTTATACAAATTATATTCTACATTGCTAGCCCATGAAAGGTAGTAACTGCCTAGAATTAAAGCGCATTTCTAAAGAGATGATTAGTCTCTTAGACTCTCTTGTCACACTAGAGCGCAATGTCGGTGATGCTGATTAGTTTTTAGCATTGGTAGTTAGCAAGTTCGATCAGCAAACTCATAAAGATTGGCAGAAGGCGTTAGGTAGTAGTAGCAATCCTTCTACTCTTTTGCACTTAAAAGACTCTGTCTCTTTACAGATAATTAGTAAATATGAGCATCGTTTGGGTTCCTGCGATTCGTTGAAATCAAGAACTTAAGAAGAAAAATTTGATTTCGTTCAGACTCAACATCTTTGCGTAAACTGTTTGGGCTCACATAAGATGAAAACCTGTCGTTCTAAGAATCGTTGCCTTCACTGTCATCAAAAACATCACATTTAAATGCCTAGAGATGCTAGCTTCGTTTCTTTAATCAATGCTAGACTACCTGATTCAGTAAGCAGGACCCTAACACGTGGCAAAGGCGCGGAAATGGTTAAAGACCACCTGGTTCCAGATGTTAGCGTCAATCTTCAAGCGTTCTCTGATCAGAAGCCTAGGTCTATCAAAGTTCTGCTTGCTACTGCTTAAATTTATGTACACTCACTTGACGGGTCACGAGTACTTATTCGAGACTTGGTTGACCAGAGTTCCCGGACATCACTCATAACTAAGTTCCTTTGTGATTTGTTGCGACTACAGAAACGTAGGGTAGATACTACACTATCAGGCTTAGGTGAAGACCTTACTCATTTTGCTGGTATGTCAGTCTGTTTTAAGTTTCAGCCTTACTTTGAGTCAAATTTTAAGCATTTGATTGAGGCTCCAATGGTACCGCAAATAACTTTATATCAACATAGTAGCAATTTTGTTGATTTAACATGTTTTGTTGATTTATCTCTTGCTGATCATGTCTTCTTTAGCCTTGATAATATTGATATCCTACTTGGAGCTTTAATGCTGTAATAATTGGTCAGGAAGTTCATAAGATGTCAGCTGACTTACCCATAGCCTTGGCCTCTTAAATTGGGTAGTTGTTATCCGGGCTTATTCCTACAATCGCTACTCACAACACAGATTCTCTTATTTTCATGATTTAGAAAAAACAAGTCTCGATGAGTCAGTTAAACAATTTTGGTCTATTAAGGAGCCACGAAAATCATAATCTAAACTGACAAAGAATGAGCTACCTTGTAAAGAGTTGTTCTTAAACCCGCATTTAAGGGATCAGAGTGGTAGATACGTTGTTCGTTCACTCTTTAAGTCTGATGCTTTGAACACTCTACTGCATGAATACTCTTATCAATTTGCTCTGGCTACGTTTCAATTCTTAGAACGATTTGAAATATAAATCTTTGCATGAGGCGTACTTGACTTTTATGAAAGAAAACGTAGAATTACGTCATATGAGAGAACTTAATCCCAAAACAAAAATGGTCAGGAACTACTTGCCTGATCACGGTGTTTTTAAGAATGGCAGATTACGCGTAATGCTCAATGGTTCTGCTGAAAATAGCAGGGGTATCTTTCATAATACTCTGTTACATTCTGGCGAGAACCTGTTGTTAAGCCTTTTTGATGTTGTGATGAGACGGTACTTTTTTCGTTGTGGGTTTACGACTGACATTAAGAAAAAGTTCAGACAAATTTAAGTGGCCTTGAAATATTAAAGTTTTTAAATCATCTCATGGCGTCTTAATCATACTACACCTATTTAAACCTACGCCTTGACCACGGTCAGTTACGGCTTTACTAGTTCTCCTTGTCTACCAAATCGCATACTTAAACAATTTGCAAATGAACACGCCACTACACATCTCACTGGACCTCATGTTTTACAACACGAGTTTTATGTTGACGATTGTTTATCTGGTGGGACCACGATTAAAGATGTTACGACTAAATGCCAATGAATTTCTCAGATATATTATTGGACGTGCCTGCTGAATGTTTAGTTAATAAACCAATGTACCCACGTGATTAGGATGAGATTCTTTCTGTGTAGGGTTTGCATTGGATTCTTAAATCTCATGAATTCCATTTTTAAGTAATAATAATCAATCCCCCAACATTTTCAACTAAACGCTTCCTCTTAGCTCAGTAAGCTAAATTTTTTTGCCCTTTGGGATAGGCATCTCCTACTATCTTTTTTCGTAAAATATTTTTCCAGTCTCTTTGGCTTTCGTGCAGCCCTTCGGATGAAATTTTACCCTCTAAAATAATGAAAACTTGAATTCGTTGGTTGTCTGAAGCATCATTATTGAATAGGCTTCGTAATCTTAGGTAAAATTCTTGTATTCCTGATTATAGCTCAATTTAAATCCACGGTTTGGCTGATGCATCGAAGAACGCTTATGTTCGTGTTGTTTATTAACGTTTAGTAAAGGAACAAACTGTGAAGGTTTTACTTCAGTTAGCTAAATCGAAGGTCACTTCCATTAAAGTGTAGAGTATACCACGCTTGGATCTTTTTGCGACTGAGTTGTTGTCTGTGGTAGTAAATCACTTATTTAAAACTATTTCGATGAAGGACGTTCCAGTGCACATGTGGTCAGATTCTCGTAATGTACTGTATTGACTCAAGGGATTACCTTCTAAGTGACCGGTATTTTGCGCCAGTAGATGTTATTGCATTTATTAGCTGACCTCATGCACCCAATGGCATTACGTAACATCCAAACAAAATCCAGCTGATACAGCCTCTAGAGGTGTTCTCCTTAGTCAATGATTAAACGAAGAATTATGGTTCGATAGGCCTAAATTTTAATACGATTACACAAATTAGAGTATCCAGAGTGTCAAGTATTGAATGATTATAATTATCAACCCTCTGTGACTATTACATCTATTAACCAACAAAACGTAACTGAGTATTTTATGTTTCTTTAATACGACACTCCACTAATTGGGAGAATTTCTTAAGAAGCACTGCAATATATCTTTGCTTTCTTTATCAGTGCTCACATATAATTAAGCAGAAGAGATCAGAATCTGCAACCCTTACGAGTATTATGGTTAAAACAAATACCAAGACCTCTTTACAGGCAAGGTTAAACTTTATCGACTTAAATACTTTTTTAGATTTTAATACGTTGTAACCAACTACACCTGAGCTAAATAATCTTAGAGTGTTTCTGATCTTCCAACATCAGCAAACACATTTCTCAGCTGATTTTCAAGTCTTAAGAAAAAATTGAAATACATTAGCTGATTAAGCATTATCACTGCCTCCTTCTAATCGCTTGCATATTCTACAACCTATATCGAATAAGAGTCACTTTAGGGTTGGTGGTCGAATAGGTTAATCAAATCTGAGCACTGATGTTGAACATCTTTTGATTTTGACAGATGGAGATTATCTTACATTTCTTCTTATCAAATACTGTCATCGACTTACGGTACATAGAGGTATGCAGTGGACCTTCTTACTGTTCGTCAGAATTACAGCATTTTATGAGGTCACTAAGTTATAAGATCTTCAATCTCACATTGTTTACCTTGTAAAAGGTACCTAGCTAATACTGAGACCTGGCTCATAAGTAATTTGCCAAGTTCATGCGCTGTTCCTTGCCACCCATTTCAAAAGTCTAAGATTGATCTGGTTGGTCCAATAACCGTACGGTTAATAAAACATCGTGGCACAGGTACTTATAATGGTTATGTAGTGGTCTCTATTTGGCTTACAACGAGAGCCATACATCAAGAGTTAGTAGAGGATTACTTTTCTGAAGCTTTAATTGCCTCCTTTTGTAGACTTGTTTCTAGACGGGGTCATTGTACTAATTTATATACTGACCAAGGCACTAATTTTTTGGGGGCCCATGCTGAGCATAAAAAAATGTAGAATTTTGAAAAATCTTAACCTTCCTTTATACAAGGTTTCACTGAGTTGGGTACTAAAAGGCATTTTATTCCTTCAAGCATACCACATTTTGGGAGAATTCGAGCGGCTGCAGTTAAATCAACTAAATTGTACCTCAAGCGAATAATATATGATGATATTTTTAACTTTATAGAATCTTACACTCTTTTGTATCGTATTGAAGCCTTTCTTAACTTGAGACCTTTGGTTCCCTATTCCGACAACCCTAATGGTTTGTGTTCTTTTACACTTGCTAATTTTTTTATTTAAAGACCTTTCTATCTCATAGCTGAGCCTGACTGTAAGAAAAAAAAAAACTACCGGCACTTAAATGCTGGAAGCTTATTTCGCAGACCTTACAAGCCCTTCGAAAAAGATGGTCTTATGGGTATTTTACAACTTTGCAATCAAGACCGAAGTAGTGGACTCCCGAAATATCCTTTAGAGTTGGTGATATTGTTCTTATAGAAAGCAAAAACACCCTACCTGGTAAATGGCCTTTGGGATGTATTGCTGAAGTCTACATGGGATCTAATTCCCTGGTCAGGGTTGTACGAGTCGAAACTGCTGGTTGCATACTTAAGCAACCAATTCATAAATTAATTCTGCTACGTATTTGTACTAAGTTTGAATCAAAGGACTCATAATTATAGATAAAGTTTTATTAATTGTCTTATTTTGTTACGACATTTAAAATGAAACATCTAATAATTAAAAACTTTGTAATTCTACATGCGGTGCACATTTGGTTCTACTATAGAACTTTTTTTGTTCTACTAACGAATATTTCTTCCAGGTTAGGATTTTAAATTCACAGTGGTAAAATTTAACGACAATAATACCTGAATGGAATAATTGCTAATATACGTCTACGCCAGGGGAACTAATAATGCTTTATTGTCATTTTTTTCTCTTTCTTCACATTCGAAAATTTAGTTATAGTTTGATCCATCTCCATTGTAACTACTAAGATCAACTCGGGGAGAACGAAGTTTTTTGTATTCTTTAAAATTACTTAAGTTTATCATGTATATGGTTAATATTCCTGCGTTGTATTCTGTTTTATTAACCAGAGTAGTTTGTTTAAGATTCAAATTTTTTTATATAACTCTATATAATTAGCACTGTACTTATACGGATCGAATTCAGCCTATCATAAGCACCTGCGCACCTCAAGTAGTAGCTTATTACTGTGTACCTTAATATGTGGCTTTTACAGCTTACTGCTCCAGCGTCATTCCACCTCGTTCGTAGGCAGCAGTAGGTAGTATCAAGTAACTATCTCACGTCTGAGTACACTGAGTTATACAATACCGACTATTTTTTTACAATTATTGCCAATGATACATATCATTCTGGTCCAATTATAGTCACGTATAACTAAACAGTTAGCCTAGTAGAGCCTAGTATCTGCCTAAGCATTCTTTACTGCGCCCGCGAGTGTTCATTTCAAATTCATCCGCTCGTAAGTTTGGCCCTGTGTATCTAAGCTTATA
>JAPYYV010006148.1:0-22058 GCA_030522625.1 Copidosoma aretas | reverse complement strand
TAACCTAGTAAGAATCGTGCTAACCACTACTATTTAATTAAAATGCTGTACTTTCGACACTAGTCATGGTCCGAGATACAAACTATTGTTTAATTGAAAAAAAGCAATTTACGATTTTCTTCAGAAATAAGAATATGAAATAACTTTTAAACAATAGAACAATATTTATTAACATATGAAGAGAAAAGCAATATATGAAAACACTTTAGAATAATTCCCATATTTTATCATACTTGTGTCGTCTGAACAGATTTTCTTCCAAGCCATTCTACAAAATTTTGGTATTGCTGTTGCAAATTTATTATGTCGATTGCCATCAAATCTTAAACATAATCGGGAAATTCTTAGTTTTCAAAAATAACATTTTAATCTTAATAACGATGTTATAATAACTCAAAGAGCACTACAATAAACTAAAATTAATTTGACATATGGGTTATTAATTACACCTCCGATGATCAAGTAAATTATTGGGGTAGCGGGAGATTTAAAATCAAATGGTCACTTTATACACCTATGAAAAACAATTACGTGGCACGTATAATTCATTTAATACGAACTGAACATTCAGTTATATTTAAGGTTGTTGCTTAATCGATATTAAAGTATATTGCATTTTAGAATTGTAACGCTTCCGATAAACTGTTAGTTTGTTTTTATCTGATTGTAATGACAAGAAGAGAAATCATACTAAAAAAATTGATCTTTGAAATTATAAATATGAATACTTACTAATACTGGGTCTCTTAATGTACAATTTCTTTAATAACTGTTTTCATACTTTTAGGATATACAAAATACAATATCATGAATCGCACTGGATGAGTACTACATTGATTTCGTTTATGGTACTACTCTTAGTACGGTGTATTTAAATGAGTGCCAAGTGTCCTTATCTCATAGTTGTGGCTAACAAGTCTATGAATAAGTATTTGTACCTGTTAATGCAGAAATAGCATCAAAAAGCATCCATTTCAAGAAACATTTATTTTAGTTTTCTCTTATTCGCTCTTAATCAAGATTTTAAAGTATGCAAAATATACCTCAAGCTTATGATTTTCTCCTAAAAGTTTTCACTGAAATCTACATAGTTGTTTCTTTGCGAATTTATTCTGTTACTTCTAATAAGATTTCATGAATATACAATTGGTGACAACGTATTTCTTGTGCTATGCAGGCTTACAACTCGGGGAGCTGGATATTCAAAAACCTGTGTCCCCGGACTTTAGATAGGAATTCATCAAATTGACTCAAATGAAAGGTCTTGGCCCCAATGGTAAGCCATTTTAAGAAATACGATAACCAGCTGGGGAACAAGGTTTTATATTGAAAAACAACTTTATAAACATTTTTTTTTAGTTTTTTGTAGTATCATACAAAAGGTTTAAGAAAAAAGAGTTTCGACTATAAGTTGTTAAGCGGTTGATTTTACTTAGGCTGTATGGGATTAAAAAAACAATTTTGACACAAATATTGATGAAGGTGCCGTATGACATCGAAACCCACACCATGATTGGAGTATTTGAAGTAGTATCTTAGATGCTAAGATCTATATGACTTAGAGAATCATCTCGCATGAGTGTGTACAAATTGTTCACAGGTACAACATCTGCTTAGCATGACGACTACTTTACGTCTTTATGACCAAAGTTACAAATCAGATTCCATGCTACGGCATGCATTCTTATAAGTATCTCCCACTATATGATGTTAAACGTATTCACCGACTCAGACTGAATGAAGACGTTTGTATTTTTTTTATATTAGCTACAATATATGTACTTTACGTCCGTACAACGCAAAATTCCAAGAATATCCACAGATATTAACTTTCAGGATTCAGACGTCCATCATTTAATTTCTCAAAATAATAATTTGATTGGTCAGATACACGATTGATCTAGTAATTTAAATAAATCTTATCAACTCTTAAATAGATAAGCATTCTAAAAATCACAAGTAAACGATGTTTTCAAAAAGTTATTAACAAAATGTGCAAATAATCACATACTGGGGTGTAACATTTATAAGTAAAATCCTTTTTAGTGTTATCCTAGCAAATATTGGGCTCTATAATATTGTACCTATACCTTTGATACATGATAAAACAATCCAGAATTTTAGATGATACGATTTTCGAAAAATTTTCATGCACTTTTTCGATTAAAGCTGGGTGTTTTGTGGTTTTTGAGGTTATAGTTTTTATTTGAGTAGATAAAAGAATTTTGCAGCGCCGAATAAATAGTTGATATAATAACACGCATAATAAAGATCTTTAATTTACAAAAAATCAATTCATGAATAGCTGCCCTGATATCAGCGAGTTGAACACAAACAGCGCTTTCAATTTGAAATAATCTCTCATTAACAAGTCTAACGCTTGGAGCACCTTAATAGAACAATACTATTCAAAACTGTGCATATCTTTTTCCGAGACTATACCGAATAGTTATTACATTGCACATTCCTTGACAGATAAGGCAGATTGCTTTCTTCTAATATTATGAATTACCGTATGTTTTTGAGTACTGCAGGTCAAGCGTAGAGCAGGTTATTCGATTCAGCCCTTTATACATGATTCTACAGTAATATTTTTTCATCTACTTATTAGTATGATGTGTTATATATATATATATATATATACATATATGGTCACCAATACAAGATAAATTAAGGTTACTATTGTGATTTCGATGTATTTAAAAAAAAATTTTGTACAGAATCTAATTTGTACAGCATGTACTATACTTTGCATCACAAAAAAATAGATCTCCTTCATTTATTTTAGTGGAGATATAATTTATTTCATTATAGGCATAGCCATTGCAGAAGTAATATTTGTAGAATCTCCAGCTCTCCATAGTTGGGTGATCGTTTTGGTTTGAGTGTAAAAGTTAATGCCCTGTAACAAACAAAATAAGATCATTTATTTTTGAAAGAATCAGATTGACTTTTTTATAAATTTTCATTCTAATATTAGATTAGTTTATTTATAAGCATCCAGTAAATTAAAATTTTTTTTTCATACACAACCAAAACAATAACCTTATCTTCCTAATTTCAGAAAAAAAGTTACGTTTCCTTTCAAGTATTGTACTCCTCCCTGCATAATTCACTTATGTCTATAGTGCCAAAAGTTAGTTTTACCAAGAGATTACGGGAGTACTTTTCACTGAGTGAAAAATTCTATTTACAGATAAATGATATTGGTCTTTTTATCTTGAAATGAAAAAATTTGTAAGTCAGCAGAGATACGAAAATTGTGTGCTCTCCGCATGCATGAAAGTATGGTATTTACTCCCAAAATATTTCGACTCAGCCAGAAGCAAAGATTGTTACTTGCCCTTAAAAAGAGATGCAGTAACTTGCCCTGCAGGAATAATGTAACTTTTCTTATTATTTATATAAATCTGTTAACAGAAGCAAAATAGTTGTATACGTTCTACCGGAAGAGTTTACATCTTTTGCTACTAGTTAAGTAATTTCCTAGTCTCTGCTTGTTTTTAACTCTACCATTACCGAACTACCTACAGGAAAGCCTGTAGGAAATCTTGCAGACAAATCTGCAGAGGATTCAGTAAGAATGCCTCGAGAGTTATTGGGCTTACTTCCTGCAGAAAATCCTACAGTATATCCTACAGGAAAATATTTATGTACAAACTTGTTTTTCATTTATTACGCAACATCTTCGAATTTTTCTTTGCACAAAATATCTGCTAAAAAATAGCAACAAGAAAAAAAATGTTACAGTGGCGTCCAACCCCGAGACTTGAACTTGGTCCGACAAGATTTATTGTCAAGTATCTTACCCACTTGGCCAGAGTGGATGAGATACGAGGTTAAGAATTTATGTCTTGAGAACTTGTATAGGCAAAAAAATATTAAAATCTTGATTTTTTTTTTATTTTACGTTAATAATTAAAAAGTTTCATTATTCATAATTTAGTGACTCCCACTTTGTGCCCGAAAAAAATTAAAATTTTCAAGTTATTCATCGGCAAAAATACATTTTCGAATAACTAAAAAAATTATATGCATAAATGTTATTTACACATGTACTCGTGCACATAATCCAAATATAAGTAAGTAATTAAAGGTCGCTGAATTAAATCTAACTTGCATCATGTAACCATGATGTAAAATGTTGCATTTTTCCAAGATCTGCAAGTTTTGTATTCATTTCTCTGTTATGAGGGTTAATGTTGCACTGTTAATAAGTTTTTATGTTAAATCATTCTCAGGATTTCGGTACAATTTTGTTGTACGATTAGAACTCAGCGCCAAAGCAGATTTCATATTTATGAACTGATGACCACATTAAAAAATTTATATTTTTGTCTCGAATTCAACATAAATAAGCATGTTTTAAAAACAATTTTTGGGTTTCATTATTTTTATCTTCGATTTTTTTTTGTCATAAGCCTAAATAAAGCTCTAAAACTTTTTGCAATTATTAAAAGCTTGTCCTAACAATATTCATGAGTATTCAAAAAAATGGATTGCTATATTTATGCCGTAAAACAAATCAACATACACAAAACCATGTTAAATAAAAGCTAGTTGCAACATTTAACATGTGCAAGTCACCAATTTAAAATATAAAAAACAAAACCAATATGATTTACGATTTAATAACGTGAGATACAAAAGAAAATAATAATAAACAAATCTTCGTTGCAATGTAAGTTATAAGAACGTCGATTCTTATCCAAGTACTAAATCCAACCAAGTCATGTGGATAAGTTAATTGACTATAAATCGGTTCCAACTGGGTTCAAGTCCCAGAGCCGGAGGGTACTGATACTTTTTTTCGCCCTCAGCTGTAAATATTTGGGATAAGTTATCCTGCCACTCAATACAAAGAAACACTCAATAAACGTAATGCGTAAAAATTACATGATAAAAATGTTTTATAAAAATATATTAATGATAATTATGATGACTATTAAGATCATAATAATGATGGTGATAATAATAATGATCATCGTATAGGTAACAATGAAAACGATGATATTGATGATTACAGCATAATGATGATTACTAGAATAATAATAATGATAATGATAATGATCATAGCCGTAATACTCCAAGTTATGATAGCAATAGTGATATCAATTATGTAAATTATTTTAACGATTATGATGATGATTTGGTTAAGCAATAATACAGGAACATTCAAAAGCACGTAAGGAGCCAAAAACGGAGTATGCAGGAATGAATCCTGAAACCATATCCGTAAAAAAAAAATTTCGGTACACTGAACTAAATAAAGCTTATTAGAAGATTGTTCGGTTTGAGCCTATTTGGAACGCTTTTTTAGCAGCGCGGGCTGCCATAGAGCATGGTGTAAGTAGTTTATCAACTTCATAGCAACAAGTCGCAAGTCAGTAAGTAGCAGGGCAATGGTACTATTAGCGTCTAAGAGGTGGCGCTCTGATATCTTTGGTGATAAAGATAATACGGCTGCAGGGAGTAACCTATCACTGGCGCTGTATAAAGAAGTAAGGGTTAAGGTTGCATTTGAAAACTCTCTAAAGCTCCAAACGATACTGGATACCATTTTTCTTTAATCTGGCCTGAGCCACATATCGCATAGCGTCTGTAAGATGTTGTAATTGTAATTTTTTACACTTTTTTTGGTAATGAGTAAATTAAATAGTCTTACTCAATAGAAACAGTCAAATTTGAAGACAAATATAAACAGTAATTTTGTACTTACTTAAAAAAAGTCACAATGTAAGATTATTGTAGACACTTGATTGATCAATTTGAAAATTTAGAAACAACGCACTCACAAAAACAAACGTAAGAATTAATGTACGTGCCAACCAATCTCATCACGAATAAAAGCCTTCAGTCACTTGGCATTCTTCTTTTTAAGAGAGAATTACGAATAAACATTCACGAGAACTGGACTAACTGGCTAAGTGAATTATCACACTTAGGACTTGTTCAAAATAATTAACAGGGATTATTATTAGTCAATAATAACAACTAAGCCTTTAATGATTAGACCATCATATAATCTAAAGGCAATTTGTTAAATACCTTCAACACAAATTGATACTATCTACCAATTATATCGTTTAAAATATCTGTTAAAATATCCGAGGGATATTCAGAAAATAAAATTTTGGTAATAATTTAATTGAAAATGAACCACACTAAAGTATCCCTTTCGAATGTCTTGTTAGGGCATGGGATAGTTGTTGGATAGTAATGTTGATGAGCACAACGTAGATAGAGCTTTAGTAAGTTTTAGATAAGTTTTTAATAAAACAGTCAGCGAGCCTTTACCGTGACTATGGTAGCGCATACCAGAACATAAGCTGTACTTATTTACACCTAACGACAGACAAGAGCGGTACATTCGCGGCATTGGAGCGGCACCTAGGTGGCACATGTACAGCACACTGGCAGAATTTAAGAGGGAATTGAGCGAAACTTATAGCATGGAATCAGAAGGGAGACTTTGGCGGCACTTAAGCGGTACTTTTACGGGACTTAAGAGAGACTAGAGCGGGACATATTTAGCGGAACCTGATCAGTACTTTGGCAGGACTTGAGCGAGACTTGGGCAATACTTTGGCGGAACTCGAGCGGGACATGAGCAGCACTTGAGCGTAACCTAAGCGGGACATGGGTGGCCCTTGAGCGGTGCATTCGCAGGACTTGAGCGAGACTTGAGCGGGACCTATTTGGCAGAACCTGAGCGGTACTTTGGCAGGATTTGAGCGGGATTCGAGCGGGACTTGAGCGTGACTTGGGCAGCACTTAAGTGGGACTTGAGCGGGACTTGGGCAGCACTTGAGCGGAACTTGAGCGTGACTTGTGCGGGACTTGGATGGGAGATGATCGAGTCTTGAGAGGCACTTGAGCGGTACTTATGCGGCACTTAAGCGGGACTTCAGTGGGACTTTTCGGTAAAACTTTGGCCGGATTTCGACGGGAGTTAGGCAGCATTTTTTTGTCTATTTTGGAAGTGTTGGCGGCATTTGTATCAAATACCGGTGTTACTTACGCGCCACACTGGCCAGACTTTACCGGAATAACTTTGTAATTTGCCAGTTTTGCTTCCCCATCTTAAGGAATCTTTGTAATGGACGACAAAATTTTTTTTCTAAAAACATGTTAGAATTATGTTTTGAGGTCAAACTTATCGAAATATGATGTTTTTGGGAAATGCCTGTCTGTACGTGTGTGTGTGTGTGTGTGTGTGTGTATGTGTGTGTGTAATTAGCTAGATCTAATAATTCTGACGGTCGATTTTTATGATTCAAAGTTTTTTTCACACGTTTTGGGTATAGGTAAAGGGCTCGGCAATAAAAATTGTTATATATCGGGAAAAATTTTTTTTCTTTTTTTTTTAGGATTTTCGAAAATTGGTTTTTTGACTTTAATTAAGTCATTATTGATAATTTATTAATGTTACTTTTTCTATTCCATAAAGAGTTAAAAATACTTTATTTACGTTTTTAAATTGTTAAAAGAGGTTCATTTTTTTCTTTGCAGACGAATAAATGTTTTAAGTATTCATGTAAGTGCATGTAATCAGTTGTATCTCAGGATTGTAATGATTGATCTTAATAATTCAAAGTTTATCTTATTTGTTGTGATTGTGGTATGGTTACTTTGTAATAAAAATGGTCATGTGTCGGTTTAAAAATTTTTTTTTGGATTTTTAGATTTTTTTCAGATTTTTGAAAATTAATTTTTTGACTTCAATTAAGCCATAACTGATTGTTTGTGTATATAATTGTTTCTAATGCACGTGGAGTAGAAAAAACTTCAATTAGGTCTTTGAACTTGGGAAATCGGTGCATTCGTTATTTTTTTATGGATTTGACAGTAATATAGAGTATATTTGTATATCCATGTAATTAGCTGTTTATCCGAATTTTGATTATCGATTTGGATAATTCTAAGTTTTGTTTACTCGTTATGATTGTAGGTAAGTAGATTGATTATGAAAATGGTCATATATTGGCTAAAAAAATATTTTTTTTTCCATTTTTCGATTTTTTACATATTTTTGAAAATCGGTTCTTTGACTTTAATTATGTCATAACTAATTGTTTTCTTATATAAATGTTTCTAGTGCACGTAGACTAAAAAAATATTTCGATACGTCTCTCAATTTTGGAGTTTCAAAAAAGCATAAATCAGGTAAGTGCAAATAAGATAAATTTTAATTTTGTATATTACAAAAATATTGATAAGTATTAATTACATCAACACGTATTTTAAAAATTTGTGTCAGTTGAATAATATTTATCATTTTTCCATGCAAAATAATAATTTTGAAAAGTGAATTTCCTTAAAAATGATATATTAATTGGATTTTTTTTCTTTACTGTATCTGATAGAAAAATTAATTATTGATTTGTATTGTTTTCTTACGACAACAACTTTTTTCACTCCCATGACAACCAATCAGGAAAACGCTGTAAAAAAGACAGTACGTAAGCCTGCATCAAGTTCTCAGTTGGATATAAATAAGTACGTATTGTTTGGATATTGCTTTCGTATTCTTCTGATTCTGGTTACGTGATCCACTGTTTAAGTCACTGGGTTACTAATAAGCTGATTTAATGATGTGTGTAAATTATTTGTCATGTTAATTAATACACGTATACTACATGGATGTATATGTACACACTTGTATATATTATTATATTAATGTTTATTAATAAATTTTTTTATTAACTATAGTTTTTGTTTATTACTTGTACACCTTATTTTTAAAATCCAAAAACGTAAATAATGGTTTCTCTTTCTTTATAAAATTTAAAATGTTTTGTTAGGTAGAATGCGGTGGCTCGATTGTGAAAATATTCATAGTTTCTTATGGATGTATAGATTTCAATATTTTTTTATTAGTAATGATGACAAAGACGAAATGTATGAATCGGTTGTTTCACAGACAACGATTTTCTTTTGTTAGATATGGTGGCTGAATTGTAAAAATTTTAATAGTACATCATGGCTGTATAGGTTTTCATATTTTATTTGTTATTAAAAAATACCAAAGAATGAGAAAACTTTGTACCAATCTATTAGCAGCAGTTTTTTTAGTCTTCTGTATGATATCTTACCATTATTTTGGCTGCATTTGGGCGGCGTATTGACGGTACACTGGCAGCACTGATGCGCTTGTTTTGCGTTTTGTTTCTTTTCTTGGTGGGACTTTGGTCGTATTCTGCTTCTCTTCTTCTCTCTTTTTGTACATAGCAGGACGTACGCATGATTATAAAGTGTAGTTACACATTTTTGTGCAAATCTTTTACGTAAAATGAGCTGCAATTGAAGAGGATTAATCTCCATCTTGGTGTTAAGAAGAAACCAGCTCAAGCTATTTTCTAATGATAATTTCACCAAATACGTTAGTTTACGGACTTTTGCAATGTGCAACTTACTATCACATATTTATAAATAGTATAGAGCAAAATTGCGTATAAAATTTTGTTTAAGTTTCAGTGGTTATTGATTTTCCGCACTGATCTTTCGCAAACTGTCTGTGAAATGGTTTTACCTACGTTGTGACTTTGTATGTAAAAGGAAATACAATGAACTCTCTTTATAATAAAAGTAATTACTAGTAACAGTCAGAATACTAGACGAAGAAAAAAAAAACAGAAATTTTTACCGTGAAAGCCACGGTAAAATTATGTCGATATGAAAAAACTATAATTTTACTGGAATATAAATAACTTCTACGGTACAATAAAAATTATAGTTATTGTCGCAGCAACACAGCATTACTATTATTTTCACAGTGAAAATTCCTGTTATTTTTTCTCTGTGTAAAAAAAAAATTTATCAAAAAGAATTGCCGCTAAAGTACAGCTCAAGTAAAATCTCATGTCTATCTCAAGTGCCGCCCAAGTCCTTCTCAAGTCCCACTCAAGTTCCACTAAAGTCTCGCTCAAGTCCCGCTGAAGTTCCGCCAAGGTACCGTTCTGGTTCCAAGCAATAAGTTTCGCTCAAGTCCCTTTTAAGTTCTGCCAGTGCACTGTACAAGACCCGCCCGGGTGCCGCTCAAATGCTGCAAATGTGCCGCTCTTGTCTGTCGTTAGGTCTCAATGAGTAACGCTTATGTTCCGGTATGCGCTACCGAAGTTACGCTAAAGGCTCGCTGACTGTTCTATTAAAAATGTATTCAAAACTCACTGAAGTCCCGCCCAAGTTGTGCTCGTTAACAGTACTATCTAACACCTTTTCAAATACCTGATAAGCCATTCGAAAGGGATACTTAAGTTTAACTCATTTTTGATTGGATTGCTACCAAAATTTAATTTTTTAAATATCCCCTGGTTAAAGGTATTGATCAAATTGCCATTAGATAATATGAATGTCAAATAATTAAAGGATAAGTGTTTACTAATGACTTATTATAATCCTTGTTAATTGTTTTGAATAAGTCCTAAGTGTAATGATTAACTGAGCCCGATCGTCGAGTTCCCGCGGATGCTCATTCGTAATTCTCTCTTAAAAAAAAGACTGTCACGTGACTAAAGCCTTTTATTCGTAATAAGATTAAGAGAGACGTACATCAATTCTTACATTCGTTTTTGTGAGTGCGTTATTACTAAAGTTTTAAATTAAACAATCAAGTGTTGATAGTAATTTAACATTGTGACTTTTTTTAAGTTAGTAGAGAATTAGTGTGGATAAATTTCTTTAGATGTAATTGTTTCTATTAAGTAAGAATATTTTCTTTACTCGTTTACAAAGAAAGTAAAAATCATCGCAATCATAACATCTTAGAGACGCTATGCAAGATGTGGTTCAGGCCAGATTAAAGAAAAACCGTACCTTGCCTTGCTCTAAGCTTTAGAGAGTTTATAAACGTAACCTTAACTCTTTATACAGCGCTGGTGATGGGTGACTGCCTGCAGCTGTATTATCTTCATCGCCAAAGACGTTAGACCGCCACGTCTTAGACGCTAATGGTACCATTGCCCTGCTACTCACAGACAAGCGACGTGTTGATATGCAGTTGTTTCTCTTCTTACACCATGCTTTATGGCAGCCTGCGCTGCGTGGATGGCGTTCCGAATAGGCCCAAGTCAAACAATCTTTCAATAGGCTTTATTTAGAGGGATGTGGACCAAATATGTTTTTTTCGTATTGCGGTTCAGGATTCACTCCTGAAAACCCCATTCCCAGCTCCTCAAGTGTTTTATAATAATACTAATGGCAACGATGATAATGAAAGTAAGTATGCTGATGTTGATGATAAGATTGTTGATGATGATGATAATAAAAACAGTATAATAAATGATGATGATGCTTATGACGATAATGACGATGATGATGTAATTGATAATGACGATTATACTAACAATGATGATGATGATAATGATGATGATGATGATAAAGATAATAATGATGGCGTAAATGGTAAAAAGGATTATGATGATGATAATGATTAAGATAATAATAATGATGATGATAGTTATGATGATAATAATAATAGTAATAATGTGTATCATTATTATAAGGACGATTAGAATAATGATAGGAATAATAATAATTATAATAATGATGCCATTTATAATGAATATGATGATTATAATATATATGGAGATATTGACGTTAATGATGATTATGATTATGAATATAATGATGAAGATACTAATAATGATAATGATGATGATTATGATGATAATGTTAAATACAATAATAAAGATAATAATAATGATCATCATGACGATGATAGTAATCATGTATATCAACAATATAAGGACAATAAAGATACTTACGGAGGTAGCGATGATGATGATAATAATGATAATGATAATGATTATGACAAAAATGATAATGATGAGATGATTATGATGATAATAATAATGTTAATAATGCCAATAATAATGATCATAATGATGATAATAATGATAATCACCATGACGATAATGTTGATAATGATAAAAATGATTGTGATGATAATAGTTATGATGATGATGATGATAGTGATGATGATAATGATAGTGAGGATGAGCATGATAGTGAGGATGAGCATGATAGTGAGGATGAGCATGATAATAATTATAATGATGACGATAATAATGATGATGATGATAACGATGATAATATTTGAGATAATGATTATAATAATAATAAGTTATATAATAATGATGATAATAATAATCATGATCATAATGCTGATTATGATGATTATGATGATAATCATTCCGATGAGACTTATAATTACAATGACGATCAAAATTATCATCATTATGATGATGATGATGATGATAATGATGATGGTGATGAAGATGGTGCCTATGATAATAGTGTGTTTCTTGATAATGACCCTTATTCCAGAAATAATAAGTGTAATGATGACTATGATAATGATGACGAAGATAATGATACTAATCATGATGATAATGGTGATGATTAAGAA
The DNA here is from genome assembly GCA_030522625.1 of Copidosoma aretas. NCBI lineage: Eukaryota > Metazoa > Arthropoda > Insecta > Hymenoptera > Encyrtidae > Copidosoma > Copidosoma aretas. Next base: position 9,649 of record JAPYYV010006148.1, on the reverse strand, counting down.
GGAAATAACAACGATGATGTTTGTCATAATAATGTCGCTGATGATGATGATAATTATGATGATAATTATAATGATAATCATAATGATAATATTTTTGAATATATTAAGAATGATATTGATAATAATGCGAATAATAATGATGATGAGTATGATGATGATAGTAATGATTATGATGACGATGAAAATTATAGTGCTTTTAATGATGACGATGAAAACTAACTTGAATGATTATGAACTTTCACATTTGATAATATTTTTATTTAACGTCAAAAATAGCAATAATTAAAAAATTTGTACAATTACTGCGATATCAGTAATAACACTACGTGTAATATAGTTACGTAAACTTTAACCATGTCAAAACTTCATAAATTTGTTTTTTCTCGATAAGCGAATTTAATTATATGCAAATAAAATCTAAAGTAAAAAAGCGTGCTCGGTACTAACACTGTATAAACTGCACAGTAAGACAAACTCCTTACCTGCAGCATTGTACCTTTACATCGTATCAATGCTACCAACTATATCAAAGGCGCCAAATTTGAACAGCTATTGAGCTCCTTTAAACCAAATTTATAGTCACAATCACCAAAATCGACATTTTTTGTGATATTTACACTATTAAATAACTATAAAAATCAAGATAACAGTATTGAACAGCTTATGAGGGTATTTACCAAAAGAATGTAGAAATTTTTGACGTAGTGCACTCGGTATTTCAGAGACCTTTGGCATCGTGATATTCGCGTTTAGCGACCCCAAAAATCCCTAAATAACGCGTTTCAACAAATTTCTAGCAATTTAACTTACGAATCCAGAAGCCAAGGTAGATACTGTCAACTTCGTGCACCAAGTACCTTAAAGACATTTGCCGTCGTGAATTTCGTGTTCAGCGACCATAAGAACCCCAAAGTAGTAAAAGTACACTCATTTCTATGATACTAACTAAGTTGTAAAATTATTATTTATTGACTCTCAAAGATGCGCTGTAAAAATGCATATTATTTATGCAGAAAATCAATTTTTGGCGTCTCAGGTGACCGCTTTAAGTCAAAAAGTTTCCTGAGACTCTCCAAAATTGAATGCCTAAAACCGAATCGAAATTGTTCTTACAACGCAAAAAACCGTTAGTTAAGCCGCCTTTAGTGCCTAATTTTAGCAACTATGATGATAATGGTAATGATGACGTGTATGATGTGATCAATTATAGTAAGCATAATTAAAATGATGTAAGGGATGAAAAAATAGATAATTATGATGACGATGGTAATAATTATGATGACAATGATAATAAAGATGATAGTGATGAAATAGTATGGAGATGAGGAAAATATTGATGATGATAATGATAAAGGTGATAGTGATAATTCCATCGATAATATTAATAATAATGCTGATCATGATGATGTTGATGATGATGATGATAATAAGGATGATAAAGATAATTATGACGATAAATATAATAATGTTGACAATAATACTGATATTAATGATGATGATGATGATAAGGATGATAATAATGATAATGAAGATAATGATAATAACATTGCTGATGATGATTAATATAATTATGATGTTGATAATACTGATGATAGAAATACGTATGATAATAATAATAGTGATGATGATGAGTAGGATTTTGATTAGAATGAATATAATAATGATGAGAATAATATCTCTTATAATAACGAAGATGATAAATATGATTATAACCCATACAATTCTTATAAAGCCATTTCGAATATTGATGAATATAATGATGAAGATCATGATGATGATGACAGCAATGCTTATGACGATAATGATATTGATCATGACAAAGATGATAAGAATAATGTTAATGATTATAAGAATGATGACATCGATAATGAATATGATAATAGTGGTTATAAATATAGTATGAATAATGTAATGAAGATCATAATGCAAATATAAACAATAATAAAGATAATAATCATGATAATGACAATAATGATGACGATAGTGATGAAAAAGATGATGATTACATTGATAATGTTATTGATAATAATGAAGATAATAATGATAGAAATAAAGACGGAAGCGATATATGATGATGGTGATGACAATAATGATGATGTTAATAATTTTAATGGTCATGATGATGATGATGATGATGATGATGATGATGATGATATTTATGATTATGATGATAGTGATAATTAATAATAATAATAATAATGATGATGCTGATGATATCCTTGATGATAATAAAGTTGATAATAATGATGATGATAATGATGACAATGCTGATGGTCATAATTATGATGAGCATGATGATGATGACGATGATCATAATAATGTTGTTGATGCTTGTAATGATGATGATGATGATGATGATCATGATGACTATAATGATGATACTGATGCGAATGATGATAATGCTGATAATAAGAATAATATTTATGATGATAATGTTGATTAAAACCATGATGATAATGATAAACATGATAATGATGCTGATGATAATCATAGTGATGATAGCTATAATATTTATAATGATGATGATTATAATGATGATCATAATTATGATGAAGATGTCAATGCTAACGATGAAGATAATTTTGATGATGATGGTGATGATTAAAATAATAATCATAATAATAATAATTATGATGATAATGATGCTTATGATGATGTTGATCATGGTTATGATGATAATGATAATGATAGAAATGCTGAATATGATGATGCCGCTAATTATGATGATGATAAATAAGATGATACTGATGATGCTGATGTCGAGGATGATAATAAGGATAACAATAATGATAAAAATGATACTAATAATGATGATTATAATGATGATAATAATATTGTTAATAGTGATGATGATAATGAAAATAATATTTATGATGGTGATGATGACGATTAAAATGATCATGATGATGATGATATGATGGTGATGATGATGATGAGATTGCTGATAATAATGATGATTATGATGATGTTTATAATGATGATTATGACAATGATTATGATGCTGATGATATAAAGACGGTTATGATAATAATGATAAAGATGCTGATAATGATAAAGATTATTATAAAAATTATTATCATAATTATGATGATGCTGCTGATATTAATGATGGTAATGATGCTATTGATGATACTAATGATAAATATGATACTAATGATGATGATAAAGATAACGATTATATTGATAATGATGATAATTATGATGATGATAATGATGATTGAAATAATCATGATGATACTGCTAATGATGATGATAATTATATTAATATATGATGATACTGATGCAAATAATGATGATGTTGATAATGAGAATGATATTTATGATGATAATGTTGATTAAAACCATGATGATGGAGATGAACATGATAATGATGCTGATGATGATCATAGTGATGATAGTTATAATATTTATGATGATGATGCTTATAATGATGATCATAATTATGATGAAGATGTCGATGCTGATGATAAAGATAATTTTTATGATGATGATTAAAATAGTGATCATGATAATAATAAATATGATGATAATGATGCTTATGATGATTATGATCATGATTATGTTAATGATGATAATGATAAAAATGCTGAATATGATGATGCCGATAATTATGATGATGATAATTAAGTTGATAATGATGATGCTGATGTTAAGTATGATGATAAGGATAATAATAATGATAAAAATGATACTAATGATGATGATTATAATGATGATGATAATAATGTTAATAGTGATGATGATAATAAAAATAATATCCATGATGGTGATGATGATGATTAAAATGATCATGATGATGATGATATTATGATGATGATAATAAGATTGCTGATAATAATGATAATTATGATGATGTTTACAATGATGATTATGACAATGATTATGATGCTGATGATAAAAAGACGGTTATGATAGTAATGATGATGATGCTGATAATGATAAAGATAATTATAAAAATTATAACGTTTATATTGATAATGATGATATTCATGATGATGATAAGGATGACTAAAATAATCATGATAATAATGCTAATAATGATGATAATTATAATAATGATGATAATGATCACAATTAAAATGATGATAAATATTAGGAATATGAGAATGTTGATAATTTTATTGATATTGATTGTAATGATTATGGTAATGGTTATGATAATGATGTTACTGCTGCAGATGATGATATTGGTCGGGATGCTGATGTTGTTGATGATAATTATGATTATGGCAATAATTATGATGAAGATGATGATGCTGGTGATTATGAAGTATATCCCAATAAGTATAATGATAGTTATGATGATCATGGTGCTGATGATGATGATAATGATGATGCTGATATGATTATAATTGTAAAAACTATGATGATAATTATGATTAAGATAATCATGATGCTAATGATATTGATGCTGATAATAAATATGATATACATGATAATAGTGATGATGAAATTCATAATGATTATAATGAATATGATAAACGTGCTGATAATGATTATGATGATGATCATGTTAATTATGATAATAATATGATGATGATGCTTATGATGATAATCATAATTACGGTAAAGACGTCGATGCTGATGATGAAGATGATATTTATGATGATGATGATGATTTAAATGATAAAGATGACAATGGTTATTCTGATCATGCTGATGTTAATGATGATAATAATTTTGATCATGCTGAATATGATGATAATGCTCATTATGATGATAAGAATAATTCTGATGATGACCAAGATAATTATAATAATTAGGATGATGATGGCTATGATGATGCTGATAATGCTGTAGATGAGAATAATGAAACTAATGGTAAGAATGATAAATATGATATGAATGATGATAATGATAATAATGTTGTTGATGATGATTATGGTAGTAAAGATATTGGTAATTACGAAGGTCATATTTATATTGACTTTAGTAGACTGTATTGCGGGGATGGCATGGTTTTGCTTTATGCTCGTAGCCGCTTTGTTGTCTGAATAATTAGGTTTTAACCCCTTAAACATTATATTTAGCAAGTACTGATTTAAGAGCAAGAAAATAGCGAAGACTAAACTTAACTGATCGACTAAACGATTTATTGCAGTGTATCAAATATGAGCGGTTGCGAGAGAGCGACTATCTCTCTTTTGGCTGCGTGAGTCTGCTTGCGAGCGCTGACTTGTAGCTCGAGAGCATGCGGTAGCTAGACTGACTTTATATGCGGGCTACTCCGCAGGGCAGCGAAAACTAAGGAATATGTAATCGTGATTTTTTGGGTATAAGTTATTACACTAGAAGTGAATAAGAAAGCAAAAAGAAAATTATGCTGTGTATAGCTAGGTATTAATCGAGAATATTTGAGGAGCTATAAAAGTATTACTCGTTCGGAAAGTCTTTGGCTTTGAAGGCATCATAACACTAACCCTGACACTTTGAGCATTTAATTTTCAGAATTTAAGTAAAAAAAGTAAATGTACCAGCGATGAGAATAAAATTGGAATAACATGAAAATATGTACATTACAGCTAGATCAATTCCAAACAATGATGATAATGATGATGATTATGCTGATTAGGATGATTATGATAATTATGATGATGATAATGATGCTGATAATAAAGATAATTATGATAATAATGATAATGATTATTAAAATGATAATAATTATAATTATTAAGATAATGATGATGCTAATGATGATATTAATAATCATAATAATGATGATGACGATTATTAAAATGATGATAATTATTAAAATTATGATAATGTTGATATTTATAATGATAGTAATTATGATGGCAATGATTAAATTGCTTATAATCCTAATAATTGTGATAATAATGATGCTTATAATGATGATCAACATGATTATGACGATAATAATGATACTAATAATAATGCTGAATATAATGATGTTGATGTTTATGATGATGATAATTATGATGATAATGATGATGATGATAATAATTAAAATGATGATAATTATCAGGGATATAAGTGTGTTGATAATTTTAATGATATTGATTGTAACGATATTGGTGATAATTATGATGATGATGATGATAATTATAAAAATTATTATGATAATTATGATAAAGATAATTATTATGCGAATGAAAATAATGCTGATAATAAATATGATATAGATGATAATAATGATGATAAAAACCATGATAATCATAGTAAATATGATAATAATGCTGATGATGGTCATAATAATGATCATGATAATTATGATAGTGATATGATGATGATGATTGTGATAATTATTCTTATTACGATGAAGACATAGATGCTAACGGTAACGATAACATTTATGATGATGATGAATAAAATGATGAAAATGACAATAATCATTATTATAATGACTATGATGTTAATGATGATGATAATGATGATAATGGAGCTGATAATAATGATAATCATAAAAATTATTATGAAAAGTATGATAAAGATAATAATGATGCAAATAATAATAATGCTGATAATAAATATGATATACATGATAATAATGATGATAAAAACCATGATGATCATAATAAATATGATAATAATGCTGATGATGATCATAATAATGATCATGATAATTATGATAGATGATGATTGTGATAATTATTCTAATTACGATAAAGACATAGATGCTTATGATGAAGATGACATTTATGATGATGATGATAATTAAAATTAAGATGACAATAATCATTATGATAATGATTATGATGTTAATGATGATGATAATGATGATCATGCTCAATGTGATGATAATGATCACTATGATGATATAAATGATGCTGATGATGATAAAGATAATTTAAATGATTAGGATGATGATAGCTATGATGATAAATATGATGCTGATGATAAGGATGATAGAAATGATGACAATAATGATGTATATGATACAAAAGTTGATGATAATAATAATTATAGTAATAAAGATAATGATAAAAATAAAGTTCATATTATTAATACTAATGATGATAATGATGATGATAATATTTATGATAATGGTGATAGATATGATGATGATAATGGTGATTATAACAATCATGATAAAAAAGCTGATGATGATGATAATTATAATGATAATGATGGTGATGATTATGATTAAAATGATGATATTTATCAGAAATATAAAAATATTGATAATTTTATTAATATTAATTATAATTATAATGGTTATGGTAATGATGAAGTTGATGATGCTGCAGATGATGGTGTTGATGATAATTATTATATTGGTGATCATAGAGATTATTATGATAAGTATAATGATAGGTATGATGATCATGATGCTGATGATAATGATGATGCTGATGATGCTGATAATGATAATAATCATAAAAATTATGATGATACTTATGATTATGATAATAATGATGCTAACGATATTGATGCTGATAAAAAATATGATGTATATGATGATAATGATGATGAAAACCATGATAATTATAATGAATATGATGCTAATGCTGATGATGATCATGATGATGATCATGATAATTTTGATCATGATATGATGATGATGATGATGAGGATGATGATGATCATAATGATGATGATGATTATGATGATGATAAGGATGATGATAATGATGATGATGAATATCATGATGATGATGATGATGATGATGATGATGATGATAATAATCATTATGATGATAGGAATTATGCTTATGATGATAAAGATAATTGAAATGATGAGGATGATTATAGCTATGATGATAAATATGATGCTGATGATAAAGATGATAAATATAATGACAATAATGATGAATATGATATAAATGATGATGATGATGATATTAATTATGGTAATAAAGATAATGATAAAAATAAAGGGCACATTATTGATGCTGTTAATGATGATGATTTGAATAATAAAGAGGACAATGATTATGCTGTGCAGGATTATAATGAATAAAATGATAAAGAAGACAATGATTATCATTATGATGATGATGATCATCATGATAATAATACTAATGATTATGCTAAATATAATGATCATGATCATTATGACGATTAAAATGATGCTTATGATGATAAAGATACGTATAATAATGAGGAAGATAATAGCTATGATGATGCTGATCATACTGATAATGATTCTAATTATTAGGATGATAATTGTAATGATGATGATGTTGATCATGAATAAAATGATGATAATTATTAGGAATATGAAAATATTCATTATTTTGATGATATTGATTAGAACGATGATGATGATGGCAATGATGAAGATAATAATGCTGCAGACGATGATATTGATCATGATGCTGATAATGTTGATGATAATCATGGTAGTAGTGATGACTATGATAATAATGATGATGCTGGTGATGATAATGATAATAAAAATGATGGCAATAATGATAAATGTAATATAAATGATGATGATGATTACGGTGATGAAGATAATGGTAATAATAAAGGTAATATTTATGATGGCGTCGATGATGATAATTAAAATAATAATGATGACAATCAGTATTATAATGATGATGATGATGATCCTGATGATAATATTTATGATCATGCTTATTATGATGATGATGAATGAAATGATAAAGATGACAATGAATATTATGATCATGATGATGATCATGATAATAGTGATGAAGATTATTCTGAATATGATGATGATGATCATTATATTGATAAGAATAATGCTGATGATGATAAAGATAATTGTTATAGAGAGGATGATGATAGCTCTGATAGTGATGAAGATGGTGATGTTAAAAAAAATGAAACTGATGATAATGATGATAACTATAATGTAAATGATGATAATTATTACGGTGATGAAGATGATGAAAATAATAAAGGTTATATATTTGATAATGTCGATGATAATGATTAAGTGATTAAGATAACAATGATTATTATAATCATAATGATGATAATCATGATAATAATGATGATAATTATGCTGATCAGGATGATAATGATAATTATGATGAAGATAATGATGCTGATGATGATAATGATAACTGTGATGATGATGAATATAATTATTAAAATGATGATAATTATTATTATCAAGATTATGGAGATGCTGAAGATGATGATAATAATTATTATGATGATGATGAAGATAATTGAAATAATAATGATGATGATAATGATGATGATGATGATGATGATTATAATAATGATGATGATGATGATGATGATGATGATGATAATAATAATGATTATGATGATGATGATAATAATCATTATGATGATAAGAATAATGCTTATGATGATAAAGATGATAAAAATGATTATGATGACGATAGCTATGATGATAAATATGATGCTGATAATAAGGATGATATAAAAAATGACAATAATGATTAATATGATATGAATGATGATAATAATAATAATTATGGTAATAAAGATAATGATAAAAATAGAGGGCACATTATTGATGCTGTTACTGATGATGATTAAAATGATAAAGATGACAATGTTTATGCTGAGTAGGATTATAATGAATAAAATGGATGATTAGACAGATGATAAGGATGATCCTAATGATAATGCTGAAGAAGCTAATGATAATTATGATGATGATGATGATGATGATGATGATGATGATGATGATAATGATGATGATGATGATGATGATGATGATGATGATGATGATGATGATGATG
>JAPYYV010006147.1:0-14631 GCA_030522625.1 Copidosoma aretas | reverse complement strand
TGGTATGGAGCAGCGCGTATACATGTGTGGGTGTAATTTTAAAAATTACACACACACATACGTCAAATTAAAAATAATATTAATGTTTGTTTATTAATTGGCTGTAAGACCGATATAAATATTTGTCTTGTTTCAATAGACTCTTTTATCATATTAAATTTATTGATTAGTTTTTTTTTAATTATGTCTTCTTCTTAAAACTATTATTTGTTTTTTTTAATGTATTATTATGTAAAATAATTATTTTTGAATGCTCAGCAGGTTTCTTGAATTTCGTTACTTTTCTGTCTACATCACAATTCTTGTAATTTAAAATATTATAACTACTAGAAGTTATATAACCACTTAATAATAACATTAAATTTATATTACTTATATGATTAGCAAAAAAATATATTTATGTTTGCCCAATATTTTTCATATGAATTTTGTAAATATCAACAAAACTTTGAATTTCTATTTTAGTTTCATAATTAGCGTTCTTACTCATATAATTATAATAATCGGATGTATTATAAATACAATCATAATAAATATTTCCTAGTACAAAATCTTCAAATTTGTTTCAGTTATTAATAATATTTCGAACAACTTCTAATCAAATTTGCATATAATTACTTTGATGACCATATAAGTAGAACGAAAAACATCTAAACAAACAATTTCCATCTCCAACTATATGTATCATGAAAGATCGATGGTTGACGCGCGGAGCGCAGGGGAGCACGCCCCACTAGTATACATATATATATATATATAGTTGTAAGGACTTTAATTTTCTCTGCCCCACTTCTTCCCCCTTCCCCCCCCCCCCCTCAATCGCGGGAGTATTCTTTTGATTTTTACGTGTTTTTGACGATCGTCACTTGTTATCTCGCCCCTTCCTCACCATGCTCTCGCCCCGTCCTCTCAAATTCTTTCGTTTTCTCTGTGATTTAACGTAAAAAAATCTTTTTCTTTTCTGAATAGCCCCTCTCAGGCCCCCTTTCAACCCCTGTCCTAAGGGAATTAGAAGATTTTTCAGATCTTACTATGTTTATATAGTTGTAAGGACCTCAATTTTTTCCGCCTCCTCTCTCCTCCCTCGGCCCCCTCCCGAATTCGCTTATTTTCTTCGTGATTCAACGTAAACAAATATTTCTCTTCTCTTAGGAGCTGTATTTCCCAATTTTATACAAAGAATGAGTTAAATCAATTATTTATTTATTGTTTTATGATAATTTTTCCACTCCACCTTGCGGTAATAATCCAGGAGCGCTGTTTCTTAAGTGGTTCCCTAATTCCTCTTAGTAACATCAATACTATTACCATGAAAAGCTATTTTATACATATACTTCGTATACATGAAATAATTTTTCGGTTTGTTGTGATATTAAGGTGAATAGGCCACATCCACTTTTTTAAAATTTTTTAATATTGTTAAAACCTTTTTTAAAAAGACCTTAGTGATGTAATTCAACTTTTATTTGTATTATGTATATTATTTACTGTCCATTATATAGTAATTTTTTACCATTCCTAATTGCTATCTTCAAAAACTTCCTCTCAGACTATGTTTTTAACAATGTTACTGTCGCTTGAATTTAATTGTACAAAAATATTATTAGGATTCCTGCATCCAGACAATGCTACATATAATGGACCATGAGAAAAAAGAGGTTTATTAATATAAAGAACGATTTTATCAAAACTTTGACCTTGAGATTTATTGATTGTCATTAAAAAAGCTAAAACAATAGAAACTTTTTTTCTGTATAAAGTAAAAGGTAATGAAGAGTTATTTCCAGAATATAATGTTATACGTGGTATAAAAACTTTATTTCCAATTTTTTTACCTGTTATAATTTCTGCTTGAATATTAATTTGATATAATTTTGATATTATTTATCTTGTACCATTACAAAGTCCATCATTATTGCTCAAATTTCTTATTAACTGCTCCGATTTTAAAATTTAATTTATGTGGTGGAAGACCTCCTCGAATATTATTCAAAACTTCTGTTGGAAAATCGATATAAATCTCATCGTCTGATCTGTCAACACCTTTGTAAATAGCTTTATCTATACTGTAGTATTGTACAATATTACCTTCCATATTATATAAAGATTTATTATTTAGAAAATATGTATATTTATTATGAGTTGTTAATAGGGCACTATTTAACGTTAAGCTTGACATCGTTCCAAATATTTTCGAACATACATTAGTAGTTATCAAATTTTTGGGAATATTGAAACTTTTGATGTGTCCATCTCCAATTTTCAATAATAATTTTTAAAATCATTGGTCTATTGATCGCATGTTTATTTGTAACTTATAAATATTGAAAAAAGGCCATAAATATGATGATTTAATCGTTTCAGAAATTATTATACTTCAGTAACTATTTTTAACTACAGGCAGAATTTGATGGAAATCTTCAACTAACACTGATAAGTTATTTCCAAAAGGCTTATTATTGTCACACAAATCTTGTAGAGTTCTGTCAACTATTTGTAATGCTTTGCTTCGAATCATTGAAGCTCCATCCCATATAATTAAATCTACTTTTCTTAGTTTTTCTTTATCGATTTCATATAAGAAAGAACTTTTAACGATATCTAATGCTATTGATAATTTAAAAGTTCTATGACTTGTCATCCCTTTTGGTAGTAATATTTATGCAATTACTGTCCACGCGATTGATATAATTTTTGTATTTTTAGACATAAAATAATAAATTAAAGTCTTGTACAAAAAAGTTTTTTCTCATCCTCCTGGACCATCAATAAAAATCATATTTTACGTTTATACTATTAAATTTAAGAAAAGAGGACTGTCACATGCGCATATATTAGTAGCATTGCATCCTAATAATGCTGTTGCATACATTCGAAATACGTATACGCTAGGCAAGTATCTCTGGCGCGAATCGCACAGATCTCGTGGATATTTGTACCAATAGCGATGTTGTCGAAGCTAGTAAGTTATGTCAAAACAGCACGTTTTACATGGTTATCATACCTCACTAACTTTTTAACACTACTGCTATTCAAATATCCTCTTAACTGATGGCGTTGTCGGCGATACTTCAAGTGCGAGTTGTACCAATCCCTGTCTGTGTACCACCACTATAGAGGTGTACGGCAATAAACGTTTGGTAAGTGCCTACGGGTCAATCGGACCAAATTTTATTCTTCAGATCATATCTTTATAGTAGTCGAGAATGTCGGAGTAGTAATCATTTTGGTAAAATCTCATTTAATGTTAGAAAAAAGAATAATAAATAATGTCAGACAACAATGGAAAAAAAAAAATTAGTGTAATATATGATAAGCAGAAATAACGGTGTTAATTTATTACAAAGATATGTCATATGTATATGTTCAAAATCACTATACCTATAGTGCAATGTGTACCAGCACTTTTATATACATAGTTACACCACAGAGATATAAGTCAGTATACCACTGCATAGTATAAAACATTTGCATCATTATGTCCCAGACAACTTTAGAACTAACATAATATAGATTAAAATCATGAAACGAGAATGATCACGTGAGTCGCACAGGTTTTATAACCTCATTTTAGCCAAAACTTCTAAATTTTAGAAACAAAGAATAATTTTTTTTTATTTACGATCGACTTACTTTTTTAATTCAGAATATTTCCTTTCTATTGGTGTATATGTATAGCAAACTGAATTTTTAAGTTTTATACCCTGATTTCAGTCAGTACTTAAAAGTTTTGCAATGGGTTGCCTTGGCATCAAGCAGGAAACTTCTTATTTTTTAAGGAAGACCTTTATAGTCTCAAAGAATGTCGCAGTTGAAATCATTTTAATAAAAATAAAATATGTCGTTTTAAGGTTATTGGACAGAAGCTGTCATTAGCTCTGGATAAACATACTGACCCATATGGCGGATTGGCGCGCGAAGCGCACAGGGGGGCAAAGCCCTACTAGTGTATATATATACGTAACGAATTTCCACATCTCTGAGGGAATTAGATCCTTGTAGGCTATCATCTTTGGAACAAAATAAGCCAAAAACTAGATGGCTTGGGTGAAAATTCATGGGACGCACGAATTCTGTCCGCTCGTCGGGCTTATTTTGTTCCTTAGATGATAGGCTACAACGATCTGATTCCCTCATAGATAAAAAAATTCGCCCTAATAAACGCTTTGCGCTTTAACCGCTCATTTCTCATGATGGTATAATGAATAGAAGTGATAGTAAGGTGATTTCAATACATAAGTTTTATTATAAAATAAGAAACTTTTTAGTTATGTATCATAGTGGAATAAAATAGTTGTATTCTTGAATGAGATTTTTTTTTATGTATCTTTACTCGTATGTCATGGAATATATTTTATTTTTAAAAAATATTAAACTTAAAAAAATAATATGAAATGAAACTATTAAATTTTCTCTTTTTTACTTAGTAGGTTGTGGGAGAGGCGTCAGGGGAATCGCGGGAGATAGCGGTAGGTCAAGTCGTACAATCTACGAAAATTAGTATGAAATATAGTAAGACATAAATGTATAAATTAATTTTTTGTAAAAGTTTTCAAAAAACCAGTATTGTTATGTAACCGTTCCAGTTAAGAAAATTATCTGAGTGGTTCTAGTTATCAAAAACATTCAAGGGAAATATATTTGGGAAAAGTATAAAAATAATTTTATGTAAGACTAAAAAAACTATAATGAAAACAAAGCTCTTTTACATATGAACCACATTTTTCAATCAGAAAATAAATCTTGCGAGTCATATAATATACTAATACCAACAATCATTAAGGTAAAAGAAAATTAAGATAAATGAAGATGAATATTTAAATCTCTATATATTCAGTTGAATCAAAATCAAAAAAAATTTTTTTATATATATGCGTTCAGAAAGATAAAATTTTCTTTATAGATGGACCTAGAGGTTTAAGTAAAATATTTTTATACAAAACATCCAAGTATTATTTCATTTCTCAAGAAAAAAAATTACATGAATGGCATGGACTGAAATTGCTTCAGTATTACTTTCAAAAGAAATAACCATTCACAGAAAATTTTGCTTACCTTTAGATTTGAATAACATCGAAAGGGCATTTTTATTATCTTGATCTGACAAAAACAAAATTACAAGAAGTAGAATAAATCATTTGGGATGAAGCTTCTATGATTCCCAGAAAAGCTTTAGAAATAGTTAATAGGAAGCTTTGCAATTTGTGTACCAGAGACATCAACTTTGGAAATAAATTCATTGTTTTAGGTGGTTATTTTCGGTAAATTCTACCTGTTATAAAAAAAAGTAATAAAAACATTATAATAGCAGAAATAATAGAATCGCCAGCTCATTGGTCACTATTGAAAATTCTAAAAGTACAGATTAAAATCGAAAGTAAAAAGTAAAATGTTCAATGTTCCTGGTGAATTGAAAACTAAAGATATTTTCAAGAAATTTCTTCGTTAAGTAAGTTATACTTCAACATGCAGCGTTACACTTACTTCTCATAACGAATACGCGTATATTCTTAATCACAAGATATTAAATCAAATGAAAGGGGAAACTAAAACTGTTTTTAGTATTATAAGAAGAAAGGTGATAAGTGAGCACTCGAGGACCAAATAAAGTTGTACTACATGTTTAAGTACTATGTTCTGCTAGACAATTTTATT
The DNA here is from genome assembly GCA_030522625.1 of Copidosoma aretas. Lineage (NCBI taxonomy): Eukaryota > Metazoa > Arthropoda > Insecta > Hymenoptera > Encyrtidae > Copidosoma > Copidosoma aretas. The sequence goes on along the minus strand of JAPYYV010006147.1, from coordinate 8,976 downwards.
TGGTCCTAGAGTGCTCACTCATCATTCCTCTTCTTATAATTGATAAAAAGGACGTTAATAACTCTTTTTATTATTTGAGTATTTATCATGCAACGTATAAAGGTGTTGATAAGATGGATGATAATATTTATACAAATTTTCCAACTAAAATATTGAACGATATTCGTGAAGGTCTGCTTCCTCATGAATTGAGCTTAAAAATTGGTGCAATGATTATGGTAATAAGAAAGCTAAGTATACCTGATGGGTTGTGTAATAAGACACGACTTAAGGAGCTAAAACTGTGGAACTAAAGGAACTAAAAAATGGAAATTATAACTGAGTAGGAAGTCGGTAATGAAGTGTTCATTTCAAAAATAGCTTTACATACAGAAAATACATGATCTCTACCTGTTCAACATCAGTAAAAGTTATACTGTAGTTGACTTTCATTGTAAAACTCATAAATGTAATAATTTTAAATTTTGCACTTTAAACGCGGCAAGCCAAGTATCTTATACTGTACATTTAACCATCGAGCGCAACAGCCAATCATAGCACTAGGCATATCCATGCTTTATGCGGGCTGCTCGCAAGTCTCGCAACAGCTTCTCAGTTCGCTCCGTCCGCTCGCTCGCTGCACTATGTAGTGCGTATATATGCAGCTTTCCTTCCTCATGGAATTCTTGAGAGCCTCTTATCAATATTTTAAGTATATAAATTCAATAGTACATTCTTTTCAATCTGTTAACTTTACGGTTATTTAATCTTGTATAACTTCGTTTTTTGACTTAAATAAATAGTGTCATTTTCGTATACAAGTGCATACAGTGTAGTGTTTGATTGAAGGTGATCACCCGATGGTTCCTTAAAAGTACTTCGTTCGGACCTACTCTTCCTTCCGTACCCGGCGCAAATAATTACAAATACAGTCTACTACATCAATCCAAAACAATGTTCTTCGAGCCGGAGACAAGGTGGACAGGAATGAAGGTGTAGTGCTCAGGGCCTATCAGTCGTGTTTCTATCGGCCATTTTGGCGTCTTTCTCTTCACGAGCAACAGAGCGGACGCGGTTGATGTGCCAGCACGCAGCATGTAGACCGTCCTTCTCATAAACATACGTTTATAGCACACGGCTCGATTTCAGTCAGGTCTTAGTGGCCGTCTTATGCCTCTCTCATACACACTTATAGCGTGCGGCTCGCTTTCAGTCAGGCCTTCGTGGCCGTATTGTATGCCTATACTTACACTTACACTCATAGCTCGCGGCTCGCTTTCAGCCATGCCTTTGTGACCGTATTGTGTGCCTATACACATATACTCTTTATAGCGCTCGGCCTGCTTTTCGGCCATTGCTTTTCCTTCGGTAACATAGTGTGCTGCCACACTTACTTATTACATCTGCATATTGACTGCATACGACTGTTCGCCAACTTGTGCAGGGTCTCTCGTTGGCTGTTGCTGCTGCGAGACCTGGTGCTCATCTCGTCAGCTGTTGCTGCTGCGGGCCACTTCTTGCTCGTCTCGTCGGCTGTTGCTGCTTCGGGCCACCTGGTGCTCGTCTCGTCAGCTGTTGCTGCTGGTGCCCGTCTCGTCGGCTGTTGCTGCTTCGGGCCACCTGGTGCTCGTCCGGTCAGCTGTTGCTGCTGCGGACCACCTGGTGCTTGTCTCGTCGACTGTCTCTGCTACGGGCCACCTGGTACTTGTCTCATCGGCTGTTACTGCTGCGGAATACTTCGTGCTCGGTTAGTCAGCTGTTGCTGCTGCGGGCCATCTCATGCTCATCTTGTCAGCTTTTGTTTCTGCGGGTCACCCGGTGCTTGTCTCGTCAGCTGTTGCTGCTGCAGGCTACCCTGTGCCTGCACCCGTTGTTGTGTGCCACCTCCGCGCTTGCATAGTCTGCAGGCCATCAACGTTGCGAATCTTGCTTTCCATCATTGCCGTACCTGCCTTTCCAGACGGCCATTGCTCTGTCTGCTGACGTTGCTGCTAGCAATCACGTCGTAGGCAGCCATTGTTCCAGTCTGTTATCAATACATGTTACTATACCTATACACCGTACATTCTGCTGCATTATGATTATGACCTGCAATGGTATTACTTTAACTAACTAAATATTGTTAAATTTGGTACGTTGATAGTTAAAAGAAACTTCATATGTTTGATGGATGAGTAATTACTATAAGCTATCTGCCTTTTATATAACTTTAATGGTTGCGAATTATTATTAAATCATAGAACGAATCTCGTACACAATTTTTAGTAATTGCTAAAATTAAGGGGCATAATTTGTATCTAATTCACAATTAATCTCCTTTTTTTTGTGTCCTTTTGTTTGACTAAAACAATATTGAAAGCTACTCGTTTTAACTTTAACTTCAGAGATAGTTTGAATTTAATTAGCGAAATTCAAAGTCTTTTAACGATTGGTTACTGCAGCGTTCTTTACTTGGTCAGCTGTCTCCTCTGTTTGTCCATAGTTGTTGATTTGTTGCTTAGTATTTTTCATCTTTTTCAACATGGATCGATTTTGTAAACAACAAATAGCATTATTTAACAAGATAAAGAACTATTTTGTAAATTTTTAAAAATCAGGACAACAGAGGATGACAAGACGGCAGGCATAGGCTAGGATACAGCAAATCAAAGATAGTTACGAGCTATTTAAATCTAACCATGCTGATGCACTAGACTCTGACTTTGTACATATCGAAGGTGATTATTTTGCCAAGGGTTTTTACGATCTAGTAGAAAATGTTTTTAATTTAGTATCTGGTGACTATGATGATTAATTAATGTCACTAGATACAATTCCGAGACTAGATCCGAGCACGGGCTTCTACACAGACTCGATGATAGCTCTGCACATTGCTACGTCGCGTCGCTTCCTACTATCAATATTCCCTATTTTCTGGGTCAATATGAGGACTGGGAAAATTTTCGAGATATCTTTAGAGCTCGTGTACACAGGAAAACTGAGGTTCCTTTAATCGTAAAATATCAAAATTTAAAACCCATTTAAAGGGTGAGGAATCAGATTTAATAAAAAATATTCCATCATCGGGAGAGCATTATAATCAGGCTTGGGAATGCTTACTCCAGCATTATAATATCAATCGCTAGTTAGTTGCCAGCCACACATATTCCATATTAGACTGCCAGCCGATTAAGGACGGCTGTTGTCTTGAGGTCAAGAGGATTTCTAAGGAGATCTTGAGGTCTCTTGACTCTCTCACGTCCCTTGGACGCACAATGGGAGATGCCGATATTCTAATTGCGCTCATTGTTAGCGAATTTGATAGTCAGACCAACAGGGATGGGCATTAACAGCGTGGTAGCTCTAACACACCCCCTACCTTCCAGCAATCACGCGATTTCGTTTCATCTCAGATTTCCACTCTGGAGGCTTATTCTCAAAAGCCCCAAAACCCTCGACTTGGTAATAACTCAAGTACTAAACCTAAAAAGCCTTTTTTTTGTACATCAATCGAGTTTAGAGAACAAACCTCTTTGTGTTTCTTGCCAACAAGAACATGTGTTATCCTCTTGCAAAGTTTTCAAGGCTCAAGTCTGGCAAGCAACAAATAATTTATTGAAAGATAATCGATTATGTCTTAATTGTTTAGGTCCGTATGCTGACAAAGTTGTCCTTCGCAAAAACGGTGTTCTCATTGCAAACAAAAGCATCACACTTTATTACATTAACAGACAGACTAAATCAATAAATAACGCTTATATAGTGGGACAAGATGCAAACCTGTCAATCAAGGCAGAAAATACTTCATTTGTCAATGTTAATATACGGTCTCCTGTTTTACGTCGTTCTTCAAGCATCTTGCATGACATGGCCTGGGGACATGTTCAAGGCCTCGAAGTTTTACTTGATTTTGACTCTGATGCTCAATTAAACAGTTCTCTTGGTGCCCGAAAAGGGTCATTTACTTTTTGAAGACTTGCTTCGGTAGCAAGTTGTTTTGACGTTCCACCGATTCCATCACAGTATTCCTTACCGTGAAAGGTCGGGAGAAAGTGCTACTCTGCAGCTATTTTAAAGTATTCCAGATGATGAGGTGGATTTCTGCAATTTTTCTTATTTTCATATTGTTGACTTGAACCGACCGAAAAAAATTGTATTTTATTTATCTCCGTCAAGTTTACATTTATTTATTCTACTAGTTGTCTTTAAAAGTGGAGAGCAGCAACAGTATCGTGATGTAAAGATTCAGAAATGCAAACAAGTTTATTTATTTTTATTTCATTTTTGTCATTTTGATAGTAAATCTAAAATAGGTGGATTGTAGCCTGACCGTTATTGCAGTGTACACCTTTAACAGAATTTTGAATAACGAAGGCATACTTTTCCGAAAAATCACAAACTATGATGCACTCATTTTTCATTAAATTGGTTTTTGATCATTTAAAAATCTCTTAGCTTATTTACCATAAAAAATGCACCGATAATTGGCATTAATTCCAAAAATATATGTACAGACAATATTAGAGTTTGTAATGAAGTTCTTTCAGTTTTATCCCACTGATTACAGTTGATGCTTTCGACATATTTTTCTTCAAAAATTTTTTTCAAATGAATGATGATATTTGTTACACCTGGGCACCTGTCCCGTAAACTTAAAAAACACTAAGTAGAGTTTTCATGGCACACCATATCATGTAAACCATTCCTATAATTTTTTAAGGTCGCTGTACCATCTTTTTTTAGTTTGAAATTTTCATGGATAAGGCAAACAAAAACTGAACAAGTGCAAGGAGCTCTTGCCAGCACACAGTATTATAATCATGGGCTAGCAAATTTTAAGAAACTAGATTTTATTTCTGGAAAAGTATTTGTGAACGTTTCAAATAATTTTTTCAAATTATTTAAAAGTACTTACTTTAACAAGAGAAGAGATACAAAATGTCAGTGCAGAGCTAATCTGACAGCTTACAAACTTTTAGTTGTGTACATGTGGCACCCGGGGTGCCCTGGATCAGAGGAGACGTAAAGTTACTTCTGTGTTAGTTCGTGTGGTTCCCTCACCTACTGAAGTAAGTGATCCATAGCTTCACTCGTGATTTTTAACATTTTTAGCATTTCATTCGAAAAGTTTGACGTTATGTCGAATAATAATAGGGACAAAAATTAAAGATCATTTCATTATCCACAACTTTTATGCTCAACTTTTTCTGATTTGAGCCATAGTTTTCTTTGTTTTGACAAAAACCGGTTTTTTCTTACGTGTCACGTTATAGAAGTTAATGTGTTAACAATAGTAAAAATAATAGTACCATATTTTGAGAATGTTTTTAATGTAAAATTTGACGGAAAATATGATAAGAATACAAAAATTCGCTACGAGGTAGTTTGATTGAAAAATTAAGTTGAATGATTAAATTGTTAATAACGATATGGATTTAGTAATAATTTTTATGTACGAAATTTTTTTTTTTTAATTCAGTCTTTAGATTGGAAACAAGAAAAAAAAATTTATAGCTCAAACAGAACCAGAATCATAAATTTTTTAAAATGAGTCTTTAATCCTAAAAACTCGCTATTCTCACATTTTGTATCACTTCTAATTCGAAAATATGTGGGAAAAAAATCTTCGGACATGTATCTCTTATTTTCGATAAAGAATCCATTAAAAAAATTTTAGCCAAATCGAAAATGTGTCTTTCTCAAAGATGTTTGGTTTGTAAAAGAATTACCCATACACAGGTGTTTTGACTACAAAGACACTGACATTGTTATGGACTTGCAATCGTTTGTACCCACAAGCAGGGAAAGGTAAAGACAAAAAATTTTCATTTATGACAGGACACGTGTCATTTATGTTATTTATGTCATCTATGTCATTTATGTCATTATTGTCGTAAACGAAAAAAATGTAATTTTCAATTAACCCAATAACCCAATAATTTAAAAACTGCGTGTCTTATTACGCAGTAACATTTGTAACTGCAGTTCAGTGATGCCTCAGGGGACACCCGTCGAGCGGGAAAATATGAATAAGTTATATGGACAAAACCACAAAAACCTAGTAACCTAAATCCCATGCTTTTTAACCCAATAATCGGGTAGACAGCGAGTAGATAATATAATAATTCAATAAATTATTGATTGAACAACAAATTAACCTGAATTCCAAGCATTTTAATCCAGTAACTCGGGGGACAGCGGGTAGATAATATAATAATTGAATAAATTTATGATTGACCAACAACATAACCTAAATCCCAAGTTTTTTAACCCAGTAATTCGGGGTACAGCGAGTAGATAATATAATAATTAAATAAATAAATGATTTACCAACATCATAACCTCAATCTCAAGCATTTTAACCCAGTTACCCGGGGGGCAGCGAGTTATGAATGTATCAATTAAATTAAAAAATGTAGGGAGGTAGGCAACGTTACTATTTATGTATATGTTGTTTAAGTAAAATACTAGTAATCGCTATTCCCCGGGTTACTGGGTTAAAAAGCTTGGGATTTAGGTTATATTGATATTTAATCAATAATTTATTTAGATAAAATAGTATCCACGTGCCATCCCCCGGGTCACTGGGTTACAAAGCTTAGAATTTATGTTATGTTATTTTTAGAATCATTTATTAGTTACTGTATTATTGAATCGCTGTCCCCCGGATTACTGGGTTAAAAAGCTTCGGATTTAGATTATGTTGTTATTTTATAATAATTTATTCACTTCTTATATCATCTACTCGCTGTCCCCCGGGTTATTGGGTTAAAAATCGTGGGATTTAGGTTACTAGATTTTTGTGGGTTTGCTTGTATAGCTTATTCAAATTTTCCCGCTCGGCGGCTTTCCCCTTTTGCATCACTGCTGCAATTAAACAATTCTAGCGTCTAAAACTGCCAGAATCGTAAAACATATCTAGGAAAATAGGTTAAATGAGTTTACGAAATTAATTACGTGTCGTGTCGTAATCTTAGATGAAAATGACATAAATGACATACATAAATAACACGTATAGAATGAATAAATGACACCGTGTTAAATACTTACCCATCCCTGCTCACAAGTAAGAAATATAAGCATCATATAGTTTCGGGTCACTTGAATATTAACCTGCAGAAACATAACTTAACAAATGAATAATACTGGGATTTATTGGAAAAGGGATATATATCTTCCTATATTATATAGTTGTTTGGTCTTGGAGTGAGTACTAGCTCCCCCTCGCTCCACCCCAGCTTCTCCCTAAATAAGGTAAATTTATTTTCTTTTTAGTGTGAAATTTAACCCCTAAAAAATGGGGTCAATTCCCCCCCGCTCCCCTCACTCCCCCCCAGCCACCCACCAGACCTCCCCCTACCTCCCCCCAATCTCCCAAAAAATGTTTTTCTGTTCCATCGTAAAATTTGACTCCACTATTAGTTTATAGTTCCAAAAATGTTTTTCTGTTTTATCGTAAATTTTGACTCTGGTCTCTCTAAGATAGTCATCTTTACTAAAAGAATAACAATCATGCGTAATATTAGAGAATGACAAGGTAAAGTATAAGAGACGTATGCACGGAAAGCAATACTTATGTAAAAAAGTGTTTGTTTAAATTTTATATTAAAAAGATATCAATCATGATCAGAGGTTGTAAAATGAGCTGCAAGAATAATTCCTTAAAAGTAATCATGATATATAAAGTCTTAACACATAACGTGTATTTGTTATCAGCACATCAAAATCACTACTATAATTTATAGGTAAATAAAAGTATTTACTTTCAGTAAAAAGAGTAAAATAGGCTGTTTAGTCGAAACCGACTAAAGATCGAGTACCGGTACGAGAGCGGAGAAGGACGAAGCCTCGCAGCTCGTATACGCTCAGCAGCACGTCAAATTCACGGAAAAAATCGGACGTAGTCGTAAGTCATTCGTTTTCACGCCTGTATATCTATATATTCACGCACCTGACACTGCAGCGCACGACCTATGACCCGAGGTGAACTAATCGTTGCTAATTGGTGCGCGTCAGAAAAGGAGGGTCGAAGCGGGGGGAGAGGGCCGACGGTCGAGACGCGATGATTTCTGGAAAATTCGGCAGATATAATTAGTACGAGCTCGGCTTCCGGCGAGAGTCTGTACAGAGCGGGCTCCAGTTGTTTCGCGATTTCGAATAACTTTTTGTTTCTACCACGTGGTAGACAGCTCATATCGGTGCTTCCGTTTCAAGCCTCGCGTTTACCTGTTTCTTGTAATTAATCAATCGTGTTCATGTCTCTCTCGACGTGCTGCGTGGTATCGAAATCGATGAATTGAGGCCCCTCGTGCGGGCAAACACAGTGCGGACGCGCACTTACACACACACATACACACATACCTATTTTCGTCAAGTGACCATTTTCCGTTCGTGTCTTGTATCGTTCCATGTATTGTTTTCTCTTAGATTTTTCTCTGCAGAGTTTTTCCCTTGAGCCACAAAATATATCTTCTTTGTCGCTCATAAAAAGTGCGTGTTTATTTACCCAAATCGATAGTTAATAAGATTTAAAAAATCAGTTGGCCTCGTCGTGTTGACGCGACCAACAAGGTGGCAGCCGACTTTCGGTGCTACATTTTTTGGAGAACCGGGTGTGATTGTGAGTATCGTGAACAGTTTTCTGATTGCACGTGGTTTCGAGTGTCACGCTGTCTTCTCCGTTCTCTCTCTCTCTCTCGCATTTCGTCGCGATTTCGTTTCATCGCCAACGGGTGAATTGAGGACTACAAGGACTGGCATCATCATGAGCTGATGAGATGATTCGGTTGAACGAGGTTTTTGTCATCGGCGCCAACAATGCACAGTGGGGCCAAATCGAAAAAATCTAGACAAAAGTCTAAAAAATGAAAGTTTTTAATAGGGATTTTTCTATGCAGGGTTGGATAAAGAAGTCCCTAGTAAAGTAGAATTCACTCATAATAGGCCCTTAACTCGACTATACAAGCACAGATGGCAGTTGGAACGTAGCTCTCGAGCGAGCGGTCAGTGTTGTGTTTG
>JAPYYV010006146.1:0-14631 GCA_030522625.1 Copidosoma aretas | reverse complement strand
ACGTGTGTTCGTGTGTGTGTGTGCTCAGACGAAGCGCGTAATCGGAGCAGCGGTAGCAGCACACGTGCGGAGAGAAAGAGGCTGAGGAAGTAAGTGCGAGAGATGAGAAGCAGAGGCCCCGCGTGTTTATTTATAATATAAGGAGGGAGGAGGGGGACTTTTATTTGATTGGTCTGGGATGCTACCGTGCGCGCGGACTGTGTACAGTCTGGCACCTTCAGCACCACCACCACCTCCGAGGGGCCTGCATATATATATATATATATATATATATATATGATGACGACGGTGTTTTCGACGGACCGTAATCGATGATCTTCTCCGTCCCCGGCTTCGGGAGCGGATCGATTTCGCGCACGATTCGATCGCTTTCTCCCCCCTTTTTTTTTTATCCCTTTCGGTCAGTCAGGGATACGGCCCTTTTTTCGATTAATGTGGTTGTGTTTTGCCCTCGTTCGTGCCGAGAAGTTATGGAACCATTAAATTTCCACGAGCCGAATTTTCACTCGCCATCATCACATCTGAGTGTTTCTTTGTATACTTATACACTCACTCGAGGCGGTAATAATTTTGAAATTATTAATATCCCGTTTGAAGGCCAAGCGATATTATGTATATACGTTACGCGCTAGCCCGCTCGCTCGGACGCGCGTGATATTCAATAGAGAGCCCAGACACGTAGTAGTAAAAGCCTAGCGGCTTCCGGCTCCGGCGGCGAGACCCATAAATCTGGCCACCCTCAGTCGTATAATTGCACATCGTGCGCTGTACTATATAGCCGTCGCAGTAGAGTAGTAGTATAGTAGTAGTGTAGTAGTAGTAGCGATCTGCGAAGCGGCACGTGGACCTCGCGAAAATTGGGTTAAAGAATTCGATTCCTCCCATCCCCCCTTCCTATCTCCCTCATTCTCTCGGAACCTGTTATGTCTGCGCAGGCGACTCTGTTTATGCGCTATACGCTCATCTCCGTATGTCTGTCCGTCTGTCTGCTACGTGTGATGGGTGTAATACTTATGTATGTGTGACGACCTTTATTTCGATTAGACCCCCCCCCCCCTCTCCCAGCGCACGAAGCGCTTATAATATTCTATGCCACTCGCGCTAGGATGATAATAGAATAATAATAGCCTCGGTCTTTGACCCGCAGTCATTATTTCCTCTGCGTTGGCTCCTGTTTTTGGCTGTACATTGAATAATTTGACGGGGATCATCATTACTTCCAGCAGACTCAAGAATCGTCTCATGCCGCGTAAAAAATTTAGCACATCATCAACATAGCCGCCCGCTTGGATAATAATGTGTTGTAATATTCTTGTTGTAATCTATTTTCTGACGATGTTGACGTTACGACAGGATTAGTTGCACGTGATCGGAGTAACTTCAAAATACAATTCTCGACTGTGGCGAAAGAGATATTTAATGCAATAAAATCCTTGTATTCATTGAATATGTATATATTCGATTCGGCAAAACCACTCGAAAAGGTGACTGAATCAATCAAGAAAAAATAACTTTAACGTAGTAAAAGTGAGATTGAGTATCACGTACAATAAATTTACATTACACTGGTCAATAAGCTGGTCAGACGTGGCTTGGCAAGTATAAAAAATTCCACATTTTTATCTTCAAACCTGTATAGAGTGTCTTGTACGGCATAAACTGTCTCTTAAGATTTAAGGATATATTATTATTCCCCAAAAAATTTAAAAATAAAAAGATATTCGTTAATAAAAAATATTTTTCTACCTCGGGCGTTTTTGAGGGCTTGGTGTGCTCTCGGTAGGAAAAATAGGATTCGCCACTCATGTGCATCCGTAAACTACTATTACTATAGAACAATAGTATAAGAAGGAGCTGTTTCAAAATTGCTTTTGTTTCTATAAATTTTAAGTTGACCAACATCGCTTTATTTATTCTCCTCGACTCGCACGGACCGTATCACTCTTTTTGCCAACAACCCAATGTATGTAAATGATTTTATTATTTATTGTTGTTATCAATAACATGCAGGGCATCTGCATGGTCCCCTAAATAGGAGATAAGTAAAGATTAGTCAGAAAATAAAAATTGCAATAGTTTATTAAAGCATGAGATTGATAAGACTACAAGCTTTGAGTTTTTCCTGTTTCGCGTTAAAAACAAATGTTACCCTGGTTTGTGCAATTTAGCAAAAATTATCAGGGCACAAGGAAGTTAAATCCCAGTCGTTCGACCTAGTGATAGCAATAGTGTAAAGGAGATTTTCTTTATGGATTCAACAGGGCCCCATTACTATACCAGCTGTTTACTCAAAATAATTGTTTTGCTATTACGCTCGTTAGATACCCCCGTACCCTGCAGTCGTAAAGTAATTTGGATTTTTTCATAATAATTATACTTTATAATGGAACCTGAAACGCTGATCGACATCTCCGTACAGTTTTTTACCCTATTAGTGAATTTTTCATTAACGAGGTAGACGCTTGGGCATACCTCATAGAAAATCATGATATACTACGTAACGAATATCAGACTTGAAATGTATTTATTGCAAAATCCAAGTGATGAGCGAAGAAGGTCTCTTACGGTAGTGCAAGGAAGAAGCGCAAATGGCACAGGTCAAAATATTAAAAAAAAAAAAAAAAAATAAATAAAAAAAAAAAAAAATGTAATGCAGAAGCCACAGCAGTAAAAGTCAAACTTTTCTTGAATTTGAAATATGTTGTACATTAAATTTTTTCATGATATTGAAATTTTTTTAAAGTTAGGGTATCGGGACTAGTTTTTAAGATAATTTAGTTTGAAGTATCGTCTTTTAACATAGGTTGTAATGGGATGAACCAATATCAGCTTTGAAGACAAACGTAACGAATCAAACTATTTGTATAAAAAATACTATACGAATCTGCAAAATTTCGGCTTTATTCCAGTTTTTTCAAATTATGGTGTGTCGGCACTAAATGAAAGTCAGTTTATTGATTAATATTATTCCCATTACAAAAGCATACAGCCATAACCTTCAAGACTGTCATAAAACGGTAAATTATGCGTGCACTCGTTTGACTACCTCGCAGTCTACGGATTTTCTACCTTAAGCAAGTCACATCCGCGAAAAGCGTCATTAAGACACTGTTGTTGCTTGCATGACTTACAAAATCTTTGTTTTTTTCTTTCTTTAAAGAAATAAATCTCCAAACACCCAGCTCAACCACTACATCGACGTTTTCCGCTTAGTTCTTTATGTTTTTTTACTATGTCTATTCGTTTTAATTTTAATACGCGATTTTTCCGTAATTTATTTCAGGTACGTTAAATGTTGTCAGATTTTCATGAATGATTTAAAGTTTTTTGATTGGTACGCGTCACAAAATGTCTGTCTCGAAAGTAGATAAATATAAATCTGTAATTGTTGAATAATATGCAGATAATCTATTATTATATTTTAAAATGATCAAGCTAAGAATATATTCTGGGAAACGTACGTCATCAATTCGTCGATGATTACTACTGTTGGAGTACAATGACTATTTATTTAATATTTCTGCAGCACGTAGCACGGAATCAAAACACCCAATCGTGGGAAACCAACAAACAGTAGATAATGCTTTTGCCACCCCCTCCCCCTGCGATACTTCCCCAAAACTAAAAAGGGCCTCGTCTGCCGGTATGGCTTTTTTTCCTCTCATGACAACGTTATTTACGTTTACTATTATTGCATCAAAATTTGTTGGCAAAAGCAATGATTCTACCAAAGTGTTCAGTTCAATTTTTAACAACAAATTTGAAATACTTTTATGTGTTTAATCTTATAACAAGCAAGTGTTCAGAAGCTATGACAAAAATAAAACACTCCAGTTTTTAATTTCAAGCGCTTGGATTTACAGTGTATGGAATTCCATATCACCTTTTCCGCAGATGTGAAAATTCCGTACTTGCCATATCTAAGCTCACACCCCTGTGTACACCTGAGGCAGGTCAACAAAATCCAAACAGTCAGAGGAGCGCGGCGGGCCGTAGTTGATTAAGCACGGAGTCTCAGAAAAGATACACCGCACGTGCGCGCCCCCGGGTTCATGAATAATTTGTGAATTGATGCCGTTTGCTTTCGCCGTCGCCGTCCGTCGCGTGCAAAATATGTATGTCAAACTAGCGCTGACCGAAAGAGCCACGACGTTGGAACAGCTGAGCGCGCGCGCATTTGTCATCCTCCTCGGGAATGCGGAAGGATTTCCCGGTGCGGTGGCGTGCGATGGTGGCGGAGAGAAAAAGAGGGGGAAAGGCTTGGAATTCAAATAGCACCTTATTCGCCCGATCTGCGCAAAAATCGCACGAGACGTATCGTCGCTGCGGCAATTGGAGAAAGCGCGGTATTGGCGCGGCCGCGAGGAGGACAGCACTGCATCGCGCTGCAAGTGTCTTTTTCTCGTGACCGGGGAATTTCTGAGCTTCCGCGAAAGGCCGATCATCGAATTCGCCCCGAGCCCGATGCATGCAGAATTCAGTTGGCGTCTAATTTGTCGCGACGCTCCCCTCTCCCTTTCGCAAGCTAGCATATTGTAGTACGGAGATGAAATTTCATGGACATTTCGTTAAGAGTATTTTATTCCCTTTCATCGGCTGCCACAAAACATCCGCTATCAATTGGTATTCTGGAGGGGACACGCAAAAGAGGGGGAGGACATCTTTTTGGCCTTACTATTTTTGTCGTGCTGCTAGCCGGAGAGCATCGTCTTAAAGTGCAAGCTCTCAGCCGTGCAAGTGTAGTAGGCTGCTGCCCGACGTATGGCTGACGGCGAGCTACTAAAAAAGCTCTTTCTCTCCGGCTCCGATGGGCACTCCGCTCCGTCCATCAGAGCGAGAACGGCACACCTGGTCGGCCACTTAAGCATCAGTCTATCTCCTCCTTCCTCCATCCCTCGTTCGTAAATCACGAGGGGCCAATCGCAAGCCCGTCCTGACGAGGAAAAGAGGGAGGATGAGAGTACACATTTAAATTTTTTTAACCACCATGTACATTTATATATATATATATATATATATATATATGTGTGTGTGTGTGTATTTGTGTGTGTGTGTGTGTGTGTATGTGTGTGTGTGTGTGTGTGTGTGAGTGAGTGTGAGAGAGAGAGAGGGAGAGTGTGAGTGTACGGGCCTCTGGTACCTGCAGCTCTAATGACAACAAGTGACGTCGTTGCGAATTCACCTCCCCCTGCTACTCCCTCTCTCACTCCCTGTTTTTCTCCTGCTCGTCTGGTCCTTCCCTCTGGGGACCGCTACGGCAATTTCGTCGCTCGTAAAAAAAGTTCGAAGCAGCACCAGCCTTTCCTCGCACTCTTTTTTTGTAAATGCAGGTACGTACGTATATGTATGTATGTATATATATATATATATATATATATATATATATATATTCATTTGGGCCTGTACACGTGCAATTTGACCTAAAAGCTGCTTGTCGCGGGCTGCTGATGCTATACAACCGTACAACGACGACAACGACGACAATGTCGCTGATGTTGATGCTACTGCTGCCGCGGCTGACGTCACGTCTGACTGTCTGTGGCCAGTGGGTACGACACATAATGATATACACGGGTATACGTATGTACAAGAGAGCGAGCAGGGAAGAGCACAGATGGGCAAAAGTGTGCGCGTGTGAAAAGGTATACAAGCGCGAGAATGGAGAAGGGAAGCGAAACAACGAGGACGACGACGACGACAAAAAGCCGCAACTTGCTGCCGCAGACGTGGGGACAGACAATCTGGCGTCTAGACGTACCAAAATAAACAATGCCACCTCAAACTCGAAGAATTAAATTGTTGTTTGGTTTCAGTCTCATCTCCCTCATCCCTCCTATTCTCCTTCGCGTATTTAGTGTGATGGTGGTAATGACAGGCTCACCGAATCACGTATTTTAATCGTTGCCCTGCCTCTGCTGCTACTGCTGCTCCTGTATTGTGCCACTCGTGTACCTTTTTTTCATCACTGTTTCATCCCCCCCGTTTTAGTTTCTTTCACCATTATTTTATCCCCCTTTATTCTACATGTGTACATATCTTCCTATATTATACATTGATTTTGGCTGGATTGACCACCCCCTCCCCCCCTCCCTGGGGTATTGACGGTATTGTATATAAACATAAGTTTCATGAAATATCGCAGTTTTTGTGAAATGACCCATATACGTTATTAAAAACTATTCGGTTTAATTTTCGAATGTTGACGATAATGTTGTATTGGTTGTTAATTACTTGTCAATGTTTATTAATTTATTTATGTGTGTATTGTACGATAAAATAACTAAATATGAAGACATTATTATCATAGTACATATTATTATTTAATTAAATTATACATACGTTTTCGTTGTTAAAAACTCCTCTATGTTAGTTTCAAGTGCAAAATAAGTCTACTTATAAAACATAATTTCCATTTATATTACTCTGTTGTTGATCGCTTACTGCTCAGTAAATACGTGTTTACTCGATGAATGACTAGATTACACTGACAAACATCTGCTGCGCAGCACACTGAGCCATAAACTGCGCAAGAGAATACGCGCAATTAATATTATGTGTAGAGTTTTGTGAGCTTAGTCAGCACTGTTAGCGGGGTGAGTCAGCAGAGTCAGTGACCTAGCTAAGCTGCGCATTCTACCCTGCGCAATAAGCTGCACTGCTCACTTGATGTTTTGTTAACAGTGAGATTTAGTCATTCGTCGAGTGAACACGTATTATACTGAGCAGGGAGCGATCGACAACACATTAAGAAATAAGGAGATTACGGTTCGTGAGTAGACTTATCTTACACTTGAAACTTAAATAGAGTAGCTTTTAATAACGTATACGTAGATAATGGTGTCGAAATTAGCATTGTTGATAAACATAGGCTTCATGAAATATCGCAGTTTTTGTGAAACGACCCATATGTTGAAGTCAAAATTTACTATGGTTAAATTAACATAAAAGGAGTGACATCATAAAAGTAGAAAAAATGTCTAGCGAAAGAATTTTTAATTAAATATGTGAAAAAAGTAAAAAAAAAATAATTATCTTATAAATTATCATTATTATTAACATTGGTAAACATGTAAGAAAAATCATTAATTCAATATTATAATTGTTGTCATTCAAGTTGATTGTTCTATGTAAATTATACATTTATTTCATGTTTGATCTACGTATGAGCCATCTAATGTAGAAGTGTGCTGAAAAGAAATAAGAGCCATAATAAAAAGAAGGATAAAAAATAATAGTATAAAATTTGATATTAATATACATCCAATAATGTGTATTAAAAATCAATAAAGATTTTAAAGAATAATTATTAAATAAAAATAGTTTCTGTTTGCATTAGAGTACAATCAGGGACGTCTCTTGCTACCGGACGATAATGTCCATGTAGGTGGTGCTATCAGGTAAGTATGCGGAACGGTTAAGGTGGCTCATCACCCCTATATGTATAGCACATATTTTGAATATTTTATTATAAGTTTTTACTAAATGTTATGAGTAGTGTCACTTTACCTGAGAATAATATAGCTACTGTTAAATAACATGCAATTTTTTTCATAAAATTTTGTTGTGAAATTTTTCAGATACCGAAGCTTGAAAAAAATTCAATAAATTACTTTAATCTCTTTCAAATTATATCTGATTTTCTATTTTTTAGGCTCATTTTCTTCCTTGAACAAATTAATTCGGAGCCATCACGGATAAAATTGCAAAAACTTGGATAGGTTTCCCAGATAATTCAGTTGTTTGTACAGAAATACGAAAAATAAGTGAACATTTGAATTTTGTGGGAAACCTATGTAAGTTTTTCTATCTCGGGCACTTTTGCAACCCTGGTACGCCCTCGAGAGTGTACCAGGGTTGCAAAAGTGCCCGAGGTAGGAAAACATACAAAAACCCCGCTCTTCGGGCGTGATTTTTTTACTTTGCGCCCATGGTACGAAATCTACTATTTCGCAATTCTTCTCGTGATGATTTCCAATAAATTTGTTCGAGGAAGAGAATGAGCCCAAAAAATTGAAAATTTCATCTAAATTAAAAATGATTAAAGTAATTTATAGAATCTTTTTTCATGCTTCGGTATCTGAAAAATTTGACAACAAAATTTTATGAAAAAAATCGCATGATATTCAGCACTAGCTATATTATTGTCAGGTAAAGTGACAATTCTCATAATTTTCGATCAACATTCATAATAAAATATTCAAAATATGTGCTGTACATATAAGGGTGATAATAGGCACCGAAATATGTGTAGGGGATACTGTCCGTAGCAGGCTCGGATTGTTCATTAACGAAGAGATTATCCAATAAGCAGAATTCCGAATGAGAAGAATTATTTGATAATACGTGAGTGTTCGCATATGTAGTACCACGTAAATTGGGATTAAGAGCCAAATTTCAGAAAAAAGAATGCTTGAATAGATAATGTTATTTACTGTCAAATAAGTATAAACTTTTGAATTGCTTGCATAATGACTTTTAAATAAGTATTAGTGAAATAATTCTCGAAAGTCCTCCCATATAATTTTTCCAGGATAAATTGTGTAAATGTTATAAGATATATTTGATTTCATTTTCAAGATAATTTTATGTATTCATCTGTAAGTAATGTCGATGCTAGCATTTTTTGAAGTCATCCGTGAATTTTGAGTTAAAAGAAAACTAAAAAGTGAAAAATTAAATTCCCCAAAATAAGGGAAAATTCTGTTATTTTCTCTGTTATTTAGACAGGTTTCGAAAATTCATTGGCCCCTCCACAGCCCCCCTTAATTTTTAGGGACCCCTCCCGCATGTAGTGTGATCTATTATAAAATTAATTTTTTTAATCCAGTAAGAAACTAATTTATACTTTTTTTTTTTATCTTATACCAGTTGAGACCAATACATAAGTGCGACATACTGTTTTAACAATTTTTTTCACACTTCAACCCATAAACTATTTTTGTAAGTGTTTGAAGACTCAAATACAACTGCACCTTTTTTTTTTTAATATGCGCATTATATTTTTATGACATAATTGCTAAGTCGATTAATTTAAAACTGGGTGATAATGATTCAATAGGTATTTCAATGTTCATGTTTTTTAAAGTAACTAAAATTGCAAGGTTTGGAGGTATTTATCAATACTGCAGTTCTTACTTTGTTTGTAACATGTTGCTATATTTCCTTACTAAAATTAATATAAGTCATTAGTTATAGTAATTATCTGAGACAGAGAATTCTGAAACATCCATTTTTTTAAAATACTAAAATATCTTTATTGACACCGAAATAATTAAACATTTCGTATTCTAGTAAAGTTTGTAGTAGTAACTGAATTATATTAAAAATTTAAAAAACCAACAGTACGAATCTTATTGATACTCGGCCCCCAGACTTCATACCATTGCATTGCAAGAATTTCTGTTGATCGTACTATTGGACATAAAAAAATAGCAAACGGATTATTTCAACTTACATAACTTTCAATTACTTTCATACTGTCTGGAAGTCAATAAATAAAAAACATAAGAAAACATTTTCTAGCTCCAAATCCTGACTAAATTCAATGGTATAAGTTACAGCAATAATTTACTACTTAAAAAATCATATAATGATAGGTGGAGGAGATTTTTCATTTCAATGAGACCCAATTAAATAAAGTTTTTAAAGTTGCTTATAGCTTTTTTATGTTAGAATTACAGAATTTATTGTTTCATGTACAAGTAATTCGTACATATGAACTTTTATTTAGCTGGTCTAAACATTGCTTTGATAGAAAATTCGATGATTTTACATAAAAATTACAATCAGCACCCTTCAAAACTACATCTACCGTCAATTTGCAAGTAACTCTCATCATTAGAAAATAATTTTCAACCATAAATGCATAAAACTATATTATTTATCATTGTATGGTTTGTCTGTAAGGTTATTGTATTTAGAATGGTTGAGTTATATAATCGTGGGGATTAGAGAGCTTAAATTTAAAGGTTATTAGGTCGAAATATCTTGGATTTGATGTAATCTAGTGTAATAATATATAAGTCAGTTTTGTTATATGAACCGATTTTTGATATTAAAATAGGAATGATTAATTTTAACGTAACATTCATTTTTAAATCATTTTTTTTTTAGATGAGATCATTTCGATGAGGGCTGAGGGTCTTGGCCCTATCGAGATATTATTTTTCGATCACGCAAATACGAACAAAAATGTTTCCAATGCGTACCTCTTGGTCGCATAGAAACACAATATCTTTCGAACTCTTATTGAAATTGAAATCTTGCTCTGTAAATTGCAACTTGACGTAATTATATTTTCATTTCAGCCATAATATACGTATGCGAGACGCGTCAAGATCAGCATTCGAGCATTCGATTTCGGGGATCGATTTCAGGGCCCTCCCGGTGCAAGGGGCTGCCTACATGCGACGACGATCTCGAGAGCGTGAGTTATTTTTCGGCTGCTCTCCTGTTACAGAGTCTATTTGTTCTTAAGACAGCATCGTCCGTCCATCTGGTATAGTCGGCCAGGCGATATTCGCGAGAAATCTGAGACCTGTGCAGTATCTTCTTTTATTGCTACTGTATTGAGCGGCCGAGAAGAGAAGGAGGCGAGGATCTTATGCATATTTTTTGCCCAATAATCGCATCAGCTCCTGTAAGATCAGACTGTACGGGATCTCTAAAGGGTAACCTTATATAAGTAGCTTAGAGGTAATTTCAGGTACATTTTATTTACAATTACGATAGTTGTTGCATGAAAAAAAATTAATGTAATTATCAATCAACTGAAACGAAGCTTTTTTTGTTAATCATTGGACTTGATTTATATCACTAGTTTTAATTGAAATTGTTAACTTTATAAATAACAATCAATCTGAGGCTAATCTAGTAAAAAAAATTAAATAAATAAAAAATTGAATTAGAATAAAATAAATTGAAAAATCTACCCACGCTCGAGTCTACGATCGAAGGCCAAGAGTTTCTCGAATGTTCTTGAGATCTATACACTCTAATCCGTTGGGCAGCAATTATCTGCCATCTCTGATCTGCATAGAGGGAAAACTCGTAAAGAGCAGACTACGTAAGTACAAAGAGCCTTAGAAAACGAGGCTCTCGGGAGAGACAGCCGACAGCGGTAACAGATTGGAATTCCAAAGCGCCCCGCGCGTGATGCAATTTGCATTTGCAATACCACCAAGGCTGGCCTCCCCCGCTTGTATCGTCCTGCTGCTGCCGCTGGCCGACACGAGGGCACACCACAATAATCGGCTAGTTGCGCAATCGTGTAACTCCCACGCAAAGTCATCCTCGTGCGCGGGATAGTGTATCGCTCTCGATCGACTCTGCTATTCGAGTTTTGTTTTTCAAATACAGGATGTCATTGAATACTCTGCCCAGTTTTGTCTTTTGAATGAGCGGATTATGGAAATTCTAAATTTCACCGTCCAATCGATCTCTTAAATTATACGGGAGATCAAGGGTTACAAAATAGGTTGTCACATTGTATCTTGAAAACAATGTTACTCCTGCTCTTATTGAGTTCGATTGCTAAGCAGTCTTGAATAATAATATAAAAGTCTATTAGGTAACTTTGACTTTTTTCGTATTATGTGCGGAACAGAGCCTGTGCGATTACGTACGACTAAATATCTTCTGAATCATTTTTTATTGTTTTGATAATATAGCAACAAGTAACAATGTACATAATCAGCTTTACAATAAAATTAAAAAAAAACCCTCGACTCGGGTGATTTTTCAATGTACGTGTAATATATACATGCATATCCATGTTTGCACTAAATTTGAATACACACTTACTTAAACAATATTTTAACTTGTTCATTATAGTAGTGAATAAGGCATGTGCATTTTGATAAATGAACATCAAATTATTGTACATACAGTTTACTTTTTTTTTTTTTTTTTGATAATGTATTGTCAGTGCAGTATATATATTATCCTACTTTGAAAAGAACGCATTTTTTAAACTTGGTAAATTTTTTCCTCAAAAATTAAGGGTCACATCCAAAAAAATTATACACATCTTCTCTTCTTAAAATAGGACAAAGTAAATCATGTAATAAAAAATTGAATAATTAATTTTTCCTTTTGATGGTATGAATTATTAATGACAAAAGAGCTGATTATTTTTTTACTTGGTAACAATAAAAATTCTTCGCCGGTGTATCGAAATACATGGAAAAAGCCAAACTTACCCGAACAATTTTTTAATCTTGGCTCAAGGTAATTTTCTCGGAGAACGAGGTACAATGCAAATGGCCACAGTCCCTCCACCACTGAAAAAGGCCGCTCCTGCCCGAAAGGGATTAAAGTAAAAAAAAAAAAAAAAAAAAAAAAAAGAAAAGACAAAAAAAGAGATTGCGGTGACGCGTCGACACCTGAAGGCTCCTGAAAAAAAAGGTTGAGGATGCAGGAGGAGGGGAAAAAGGAAGAAGGGTGAAAGCTATATACCCAGACAGACAGGCGGATCGTCGTCGACTCGTATCCGGTGCATCTGCCTATACTACTCTGTAGAAATCCTGCAGCAGATACGATTGAGAGAGCTACACGTGGCGGAGGCGCAGGAAATTCCACTCATGCCTTTTGCGCATAAAGAAAGGCGAAGGTCGAAGGTGTTGCGGTGCGTGCATACACGTATATGTATGTATAATACATCTCCCGTGTCGTCGACGCGTAATTTTGTGCCGGCTGCAGAAAACGTGAGCATCAAACGGCAGACCATTGTGGCGTTTACCTGCTTCCTGGAATGTGGTTCTTAAGAGACAACCGCCAGACGAAGGCGTCTGCTGCGACTCGTTTTCACTCCCTCGATTTCGTCTCGAGTGGCTATTGACAATAATAATTATGGCTTACTGCTGACGAGTTGGAAATAGAAACATTTTTTAATTTTTTCTCAGTTTACCGCTATAGTTGCAAAAGCATTTATTTGCTGATGACCCAGCATCATTAAGAATAGAGTTCTTAAACAAATTTTTCATAGATAAAATAATAGTAAAACGTATCTAATTTATGAGCTATTTTAACACAACGCTTTTCAAGTTTTAGGACAACAAATTACGTCTCCTTTACGAAATGTTATTAAAATGCAATTTTTTACATCTAAAAATTATTCATCCACAACTTGGGTCATAGCATGTTAACTTTTTATTATAATATCTCAAAACCCACTTTTTTACGAATCTTAAGAGTTTCTGGATATTTTTATACCAAAATTATGTTATAGACTAAAGTATATTATATACATGTACGTGTAAGTAAGCCCAAAAACCATTATTTATATATTTTTTAAGATTTTTTCTTTAATTTTCACGACAAAGACACTACTTTGCACATTGTACAGATACGAGAAGTTGAACTTTACGCACGGAGCGTCAAAAAACTTTTTGAGGTGGTTTGGAATTTTTGAAATTTTTACTTTCATGGTAAATTACACCATTTGTTCTGGTAAAAATATAAAGCTCTCTTGTGAAGCAGCTATACCTAAAAGGAAATTGAGAAGTGGTATTTCATGTTAAGCTATTCATTTACTTGAAGATATTCTTTAATTTGATTTGTATATCAAAATTGGTGCAATGTTTGCATAAAAGTTTCATCATCTTTTCGTACCCGGCGAAATGGAGTATTTTTGCACTGATTATAAATTCTTTAAACCATTCAAAATCGCGTTTTTCCAAGTAATTGAGATGTGATTAATTTTCTAATCGTGACTTCTCAAAGAACGTCTTTGAACAAAATTATGCAGTAATCGTGATAAGCCTTTTATCACTGATACTTTTAAAGCGCTGGTGTACATTTTCTCATCTCCCCCGCTAACTTTATTCTCGGAGCAAAAACCTGCATCTAATATCATGTCGTAGTACCAATAATTATATCCAGGCAGAATGTCGTAAGTGCGTGCGAGCCGCAAAAATGATTTTCGCTCAGGTTCGTATGTAAAATAAGTGCCGAGACGTCATATACCTGAAGGGGCCCCCTGCCATTGGCCTGCAATACAGTGCTATAGTGAGCGTCGTCTCGGCATATGCATCAGCACCGAGCTGAAAAGGGCAAATCAAGCAAAAACGGGGCGAGCCATCTAATTAAATGTAGCAGCTCCGTCATCACACGTGCGAGTGAGTGCGTATGCATAAAAACGCATCAGCGGCCGATGGTGGACGGAAAAAAAGAGAGAGGAGGGAAGGCAGACGGGGAGGAGAAAAAAGCTTTCCGGGTATCGCGTGCGAGTCTCTGATGGATTCTCCTCTTCTGCCGTGCACGCATGCTGTATAGAGTGGCGGATTGATGGTGTCGATGCGTAATTCCGGATGAGAAAAAGGACATTAGCCTGCCGGGCAGGGCCAGGGCGGATAAGGAAAAGTGGAGACAGGCTGCTGAAAGATGATGATGATGGTGGCTACGTGCCGCTTGGTTTTTTTTTTGTGGTGAACTTTCGAAAAAATTTATTACAATTTTATTTAAACGTCTGTTCGTAGGTTTAGGATTTTGTGATATACAATTTTTTTTACTCTCCATCTTATGTTGTCGCTGCCAGGGCCGGACTGGAACAAGCAAATGGCCTGGGAAATTTACTTGAGGCGGCCCATATTGAGCCTAGCTAACCCGTGAAAAAAAAAAAAAAGTTTTAGG
>JAPYYV010006145.1:0-14632 GCA_030522625.1 Copidosoma aretas | reverse complement strand
TTTTGTATGTACTTTAATGTACTATAAATATTATTTTGACAGATAATTTACTCGAAATTTTCATTTTTCTGTAAGCATTTTTTAAAAATTTTTTGAACATAA
Source organism: Copidosoma aretas (assembly GCA_030522625.1). Taxonomy (NCBI): domain Eukaryota; kingdom Metazoa; phylum Arthropoda; class Insecta; order Hymenoptera; family Encyrtidae; genus Copidosoma; species Copidosoma aretas. The sequence continues at coordinate 14,530 of JAPYYV010006145.1, read as the reverse complement.
ATTACGAATTTTTTTTTCTTTAAATCATGCCGCCCCTGTTGCTGTGCCACCCCTACGCCATGGCGTTGTTGGCGTAGGCGGTAGTCCAGCCCTGCCGGTGGCGAATTGGCGTGGGATCAGTTATTCTCATCTTATGCTCGGTAGCAGTTGTCAGTAGTAGATGTAGCTAACTTTTGATCTACGTCTTCGCTTACTCTCGCTTGCAGGTCATTGTCGACCTCGGTTGTTTTAGGGCACTCTACGGAAATAATTTACTTCGGCTTGACATCTCCTTTATTTAGCGAAGCTTTCGGACATCCGCTTGCTCGCCATAATATTTTCGCATATTAAATATTAAAAAGTACTGTTTGGCGAATTTTTACCGAGAATTTGGGAATGACTTGCATGTGTGCAAGATACATCCTAAAACTGCTTTCAGAACAGCAAAAAGACCTTTGATTATAAATCGCTCAGGACAATCTTGAAATGATCAATAGTGATGAAAATCTGCCAAAAAAAAAAATTACTGGTCATAAATCACTTAGTTATTTCCTTGATTGAAAGTCCGCTCAAAGGACACCAATTCGCCAATAAAGAGACTGTTGAGACTAATGCAACGAATGCACTAAAGGCGTCTCCAAAAACTGACTTTTAAGACTGTTGAAGAAAGTAAAAGCATCAATATGAGCGTGTTGTTTAATCAAATGAGGATTACTTTAGAGGATGCTACCAACCAAACAACAAGGAATATGTCAAGCATCTCAAAATCAAGGTAGGGTGGATTTTTTTGGGACTGACCTCGTATGTATGTATGTATGTAATTATGTTTGTGTGTATTTATGCATGTATGTCTGTTTACATGTATGTGTATATGTAGGCATGTATCCTTTTTTGCACGATAGTAACATATGGCGGGTAATGTGAAAGAAGATCCTAGATGTTCTCTATACTGCCCATACCTTAACATTTGGAAGAGTGTGTATCACCCAAAGCCAGGCAGACCTATACACTACAACTACAGTGGAGTCCGCTCAAGAGGCAAAACTTAAACTGAGGCTTGCGTGTTCTTGATTTGCAGGTATATGTAAATGATCCAGGGTACCTGTAATATCGATCACGCTTGTGCCTATGGGATTTGTTAGCTGTCAGTGGCGCTATTTTAGCACTTTTTTATACCAAATATGTCTGTTTTCCTGCATTCTACACTATTAACTATCTCCGTGCACACTATCTGTCGTTTCTGAATAAATCACAATGCTTCTTGCTAATTTGTTGTTGGATACTTTGTGTTAAACCTGAAGTTTTTCTATAATGAGGAATCACTATTTACAAAAAAAACAAATTCTATTTATTAGTATACAAAATAAAATTTTCATTAATATCTAATGGAAAATTATCATGTGATGTATACTTGTGTATACATTTTTCAAAAAGCTTTATCAGGAGAATATAAATGTACAAAACAATAGTATTATTATTTATGAATATTGAGAGTGTAAGTGTAAGTAATAATTAGTTGTAAATGATAGTGGGAATGTTAATACTAATGTAAAAAAAAAATTATAAATGACTAGCATATTTAGTAAAAAAAATTTTATAATCACATCTTGCTATCAAAGTCAGAGTCTGATTCCAACAATGAAATGATTGGCTTATCATAGGTAAGATATGAAAAGTAAACTTTTGATTATAATTTTCAATTAATCTAGAGAACACTGCATTCATTGTTTTACGATATATAGTAGTCAGTTGATTATGGTCACTGTTAAATTAAATTGTAGGTTATACGTATCAAATAGGAACTGTAATAATGGTTTGAAATTGTCCAAAGTGGAATAGGCAATAAAATAATCATTTAATATAAGTGGTATAGTATGCAAATTGACCCCTAATTCTTCAGGACCAACTTGCCTACAAACGAGTAGACTTCTGTTCAAAAAATGTATAATATTTGTAACACTTTAATCTGGTAATATGAAAACAACAACCATAATAATAGCTCGTCCATCTTCTAGAACACACTGAGCTGAACATATATTTCTAATGCTTGATGTTCCAACAACAACATCTCTTGTGTGTCTTAGAGCTACGTCCATATGACAAGTCCAATTATTAGATGTGTCAGCTGTGTAATGATAAATTTTAACCCTAGCTGCACTTTTATTTGGACGTTCAAATTTTGCAACGCAATCAAAATTAGGAATTTCAGTAATATGATTATTTTCACACCAAGTTTCTGATAAAAGCAAGAAGTTTCTGCGATCGATGACATCATCTTTGCTATCTAGAGAATGTTTTAGACATTGACTTTAAAAGAAAATAGATATGAACCCTTCGTCTTACCAATAAAATCAACGACAGCTTAAATTATTGTTTCTAATTTAGTAAGGGATAACCTTTTAAATTTTTGCTGTAATGATACCACTGATTGGTGAGACCTTCGACCATGATAAAATTTTAAATCATCATAAGGAGTGACTACAAAAAGTCTCTGATTGTCTGTTACCTGTGACCGTGCTACATAGAGTAGTTGAATTGGATAAGTTGGTAAGCAATATCCTTAAAGATTTTTCCTTGTAATCAATGAATTGTCATGAGCATTATAAGTGCTTCGAGCTCTTAAAAACCAAAAATGACTTACAGAGGTAGATAGTATGGTCGAAAAAAACGTCCATATCTAGGTATGGACATTGTGATATCGCCGTACCTAGGTATGGACATTTTGGAAAACGTCCATATCTAGATATGGCTAATTTTTGACGACCATATCGAGGCAAAACATTTTATATATTTCCATACCCCGTTACGGAGTAAAAAAAATTGTTCATCACACCCTAGCGGGAAGATCGCATTCCCTACCTGATTTGAGGCTGGGAAGTTATACATTCCTGACTAGGTCAGAAATGTGAAATAATGTGCACTAACGTACTGCGCAGCTCTCTCCTAGTTACTTTATACGTCAGCAGATTGTGTATATGTATACAGCTATATCGATGATAGTATGCAGCTGACAGAAATGAATACCAATCCAACTTTGATAATAGATTGTTTTGTAAAAAATATGTCAAACTACTTCAAAAACGTAACAATAAATATGAGCTTTATATCAAAAAATATCTTTATTTGTAAAAATTTTACAAAAGTTTTAAACTTGAACAAAATTAGAATCAACTCTTTTAGCAATTTTGAAAAATTATTTTGACAACTGTTAGATTCTTTATTACTGTGATGTCTACATGAATGGTTATCAACATTGATGGTAAAATGTTCACAATTATTAAAATAGAAAGAACCATGCTGGTTATCTTCAATTTTTTAATTGAATTCAGAATGCATACTTTCCTTTTTTTTGGTCGAACATTTTCATTCACTCCTTGAATTTTTAAAGATACCTTATCGGTTTTAGCTTCATGCTTGGAATTAAAGATTCCGTTAGATAGATTGCTTCCTTATGGAACCGATGACCCGGAAATTCCTTCAAAATTTTGCTGTTTTGTAACTATTGAATTTTCAATATACCCTTGACATACTGCATCAGACCGCCAACCACCAAAAATTTTAATCCTTTGTATCGTTGCTCCTGAATTGGATAATAAAGTAGCTCCTGAATGCCTATGAGAGTGACCAGTGTACTGATTTGGAGACTTCAAACCTAAAAAAGTTGCGATCGTTTTCGGCCCTTCGGCCACTTTATATTTTCCTATGACTTGTCTTGTACATTTTCCATTAGCATAGTTAATAAGAAATCTATCTTCTGACATCTCGTCTGGCCTCAATGAACGATTCTTTTCGACAAATTCAGAGTAAGGAGGTGCAACAAAAAAGTATCTTGGATAATCATTCTTTGTATCCTTTATATCAACTTTCAAATGCGTCCCCACATCCTCAATGTCAGTAGTCTGGATTTTAGTGAATTCTGAACTTCTTTGTGCACCACATATTCCAAAAATTAACATGACCTGACAACAAATATAAAATGTAAGTACAAAATGTACTTTCACAATTATTAGATTTAATAAATACATAGATTAAAAATACCTTTATAGCCAAGTTAATCCTATCTTCTGCCAGTTCCAAATACTTTTTTACCTATTGAAACGTAAATGCCTTAGTTTTTTTAGGCTCGTAACTTTTTTAAAAGTTTTTCAACAGAGATTTAAACTTATGGAAATCACCTATCTGGATATTTTTTCTGTGGGATAGTGTTGTACGCAGCATGGACCATCGAGCTCAGATTGTTGATAGCTTCAGTGCCTTTGTTAACTCGTTGAAAAAAACAAGTAGAACATCATCGGTGATGGATTCAACTTGATTATTCTCACACCACTAAATAAAAGCTTCATAAAACTCAATATACCTGGCACTGGACTTCTTGGGCAGCACATTAAAAAATATTACTTTTGCTTCTTCTTCAAAATTTCTTATAATAATTTCTTGAGCCTCCTTGTCATAGTCGGATGATGAACTTTCTGAATCAAACCAAAGATACGTAAGCATTTTATATGATACCTTTATACATTTCTAGAACAGGGTATGACACTATAATAAGTGACTTACCTAGATATGGTCGTCGAAAATTGGCCAAGTCTAGATATGGACGTTTTTAAAGCGTCCATACGTAAGTACGGCAGAATTACAATGTCCATACCTAGATATATACGTTTATTTAAGCCATAGGTCGTTTTTGGGGTTTGCTCCTAACATATCCATGGTAGAAGGTGCATCAAAATTGGAAAAATTTTAAAATCAATATGCAAGTGGTTCATTCATGCAGCTGTTTTTTCGTGGTACTGAAAGCTAATTGATATCATTGAATACTTTTGTATAATAAAACCCTTATTAGTTTCTAAGAAACCTAAAAACGACATGCAGGTCATTTATGCTTTTAGATAAAAAAATTTACGTAACAAAGTATTATTAAATATTTGAAGAAAAATTATTCAATTTTTATAGTAACTTGAAAATTGCAGTTGGCATGTAAAAAAACTCAATGTTCTAACTCAATGTTAATGAACCCTTACTACTTATAGGAGAGTGACCTTTATTAAGAAAAATCCTCCTTTCATCAGATTTGTTAGTGATCATCTGCTGTTATCCGTGTCTTGAATAAAGTATTCTACGGCCGTAGTACCATCAAAGGACTAGGTATAGTGAGCTGTTTCTTGACATTTGATTCTAAGTGTGCCTTTACAGTTGATCTGGATAAGTCTTGTCAGCGTTTATTGGTTATTACACTTTCGATGTTACATAGTCTTGCTAATAATTCCAATCTTTTTGCTGTGTCTTTTTTATTGGCGTGTTTCCTTAAAGATATCTACAGATACGGTATTTTGTGAGATTTTGTAGCGTATGTAAGGTTTGTATGTTTATTGGGTCATACGGCCCTTATAAGAATTTTCAGTGATTTAACTATTAAATTTAAGGTTTGTGTGATCGTGAGGTAACTTATTTTTGTTCAATTGTTTCTTTTTCGCAAAAGTAAGAGCACTTATTCCCTACAAGAGATGGTATTAAATATAACCAGGCCTCAAAAACCGGTTATTATCCTTAGTAGGTTCAACGCAAAAATTTAAATTATATTTCCAAAAAATTAGTTCGACTGCCGTTGCGATAATTTTTATATAAATTGATGATTATACGTATAATATAAAATTTTATAGCGTTAAAAAAAAAAGATGATTGTTAGCATTTAATTCACATCTTTAATCTCGTTTTTGTACTAAATTTTTGTTTTGCAATATTTTAAACTTCTGCATAACAAATTGTATGTACTGGACTGTATGAAATTTTAAAATGTTATTATGGTTCTTACTTTACCGCGCGTAATACGTAAAATCTCATTAAGGTTAACCACACGCTAAGTGCACATATTACAGAGATCGTTGTGTAAAAGTCTTACTCATATAAGTATTTATTCTGTTTAGTATACACGAGTAGATTTATGGCAATCTTGTACTGCTGTTGAACTGCTGATAAAGGCTGCAGTTAATCCTCTTGGTCCCTTCTTGGTTTAAAAGTTCCTTCTTGGTTTTTGTGAAGGTGTGCGATGAAACGCGTTAGAACCTTTTATAGATCCACTTATTTGGTGTCAAGAGCATTCAAAATTCGGGTAGTTGGCTTTACTAACAAAGCGCTGTTTCGAAGTTTAGAATTGGCAACGATAATTTGCACATTCGTGCAATGCAACTAAAGGAAGTCCAACCATGCAATTGACAAGTGTCGGTGACTCAGCACATTTTACACGTGCAAGTATATGTGACTGCGATGACACTGATTTTAAGCCCCGCATATGATTACTGCTTACACTTTTTATCAAAATATTAAGACTTTGTGACGGAACGTCTCACCGCGCCAAATATTATTCATTTTCTCTCTTTCTCATAGTCTCAGGTGGGAGAAAGGGCGTGCTGGGAGTACAACAGCAGCCCGGTAAAATGATAAATCTAGCGGCCCATTGGCTAGTCCACCCAAAAATAAATATCCCATGCCAATTAATTCAATGATTTTAGCTTCAATCCTCAAAAAATTATTTATGTAATAATATTTAATTTTGCAAACTTCGTGCATACAAGAAAATGTTCTTACAAAGTTGGAGACGACACACCGTCTAATAGTCAAGATAATAATTAAGCAAAATTTTGTCTCGAAATAGTTAAACTTATTAACTTTTTACGAAGAAATTCTTTCAGAAATATAACACAAGTATTGCGCTGGAATGGCAATAAGTATTTAAAAAATCCTTTACGGTTTTTTTTTTTTTATTAAATTGACTCACCAATTATTTGTTAGGACATCAAAAATTTATTCCTGAAAGTTATGATTTTTATTTGAGGTTATACGTAGGCGTAAATGCCGTACTACGCTAGCCAAATCATATTTCAAGAGTACAATTTTGTGTCTGACTCTAGCAGTAATAAATACACCTTTCGCGACTTCCGAGTCAAATGTGCGACTGTGAATTTAATTTTCGTTAGAGTTGGCGAAACAGATAAAAATGTCATAAAATATTAATCATTGAATGATGTGAAGCCCAACTATCAAATTTCTGATCATAATATATCGTACAAAAGTTGCTAGAAACGATTTTTTTAAGTTGCATTTAACCTCACAATTTCTGCAGACAATGCTATTATATGCCTTTAACATAGGAAATGCAAATGTTCGATTGCATTTTCATCAATATCTTTTGAATGAGACGGTCATTCACGTTTTCCAATGTACCAATCTCTTAGGGATTGCACGAACTTCCTTGTATTAGTTTTCTATTCGTTTCTGAAGGGAAAATTATGTATCTCCTGTAAAGAACGTACAAAATCTACTGCTCTCCATGACAGCCTATGTTAAGACAGCATTTTTGAAAAAGCTTTTTCTCGAGTTCCTTGCGGTTGATTTTACTGAAATTTTGAATGAAAGTGTATTGTAACCCAATAAACAATTTCACAAAATTTTATTTTATTCCAACGACAATAGTTTCACGCATGAAACACCTTAAAGGGGATAATAGCTTTAATCTAAAAGTTAAAAAAATTACGACAATCAAGGCTTCAAAAATAATTAACTACCTACACTTGAAGAGGTCCTCAAACTGTAATATCTGCACTTTACATGTACATATAGGGTTGTCATGATCTTGTGAACAAATGAAAAATTAACATTAACAGTTTCGAAAATGAGAGACCAAATTTGCAGTAGGGCTAATTTTTAGTAATAGATGAACTGGAGAACAGAGAAATTCCGTCCTACTTGCGATTTTTTAAAATTTTTAATCTATTTCTTTACGTATTAAATTTTGTAATTCCTGACAATAATTCTACAATTTATCATTCACGTTATTGATTGTTTATAATTCATAACAGATGCTTATAATGTTAGGTATTACGTATTTTCAGATGACTAGGGACCGTCCCCTGCTAACCCCCAACATTTAATCAAGTATATTAATTTTCATAAATTATTTAGAAATTTTTTTGAAGAGTCGAACTATTATAACATAATTAGTTTTCATAACGATATAACCTACAACTCTACAAGTTCAAATTAGTTTTTACTAAATTTTTCAAAATCTTATTTTCAAAGTTATCAGGTATATTCAACAGGTGAAATAATACGCCATTAATCAATGAAGATCTTGAAGACACCTATGATTCAGAATACAACGAAGGTAACCGTGAAAAAAATGAAGACTCAATTAATGATAAAAAATTTACAAATTACGAGTAAACTACTTCGTAATTTTTTATTAGGAGATAAATTGCTACTATGACATGTTTTGTTAAAAAATTAATTCTTAAAAATTTTATCATAAATATAAAATTATTTATCAGTTTCAATCTAAATAAATGAATGCTTATAGAATTTAAAGAATACCTGAATAATTCTGACTTCTTTAGCTTAGTAAATTACAAATAATTATATAAAGAAAATGTGTTGTAAAATTAAATAACTGAACGTTTTAGCATTATTTTCTGTGAGACTGTTAGATGACACAGTGTATAGTAAGGTTGTATTAGTAGTAGACTAAGTAGACGAAGTAACAGAACAAAGTATTTTAGATAAGCAAAATAAACAACAGATTATTTCATAACTGATTTCAGGAATTGTGCATATTTTTCTTAATGAATAAATTTGTGCATTTAGATATCAAGCATTTATTATCAATTTATATATTTACTAAACCACAGTATGAAAAAGGTAATCTTAAATTTTCCAACACTAAAACTGCATTTCATCTTTTTATTTTTGTTTATTGTCAATCTTTTTCCTGCCTCTGATGGGCCGGCCGGCACCAGCCCGCCAAGAGAGCGGCCCGTCGGTGATTGCACCGATTCATTAACATTGCCAGCACGCCCCTTGGGAGGCAAGGCTAGTAAAACTTTGCTGACTGTATGTGTTTTGTCTCCATGATCCATTACTCGCTTTTGTTGTTAATCAACGCCTTTAATAGTCTGTAAGCTATACATCAACATAGTTAAAACACAAATTTGGTCTTCTTAGAAACCTTCCATCTTCAACATTAAGAAATAATTATGAAAAAATCGTATTTTGAAAAAGCATATAAAATTATGAGCAAGTCATCACTTGTTAGTTGAAATGTTTAGAAAAGTTGAATGAACTCAAAAATAAATATTTTATATAGTTTTCGGTACATAATTATTGATATTTCGTCCATTTAAAGAATCACTTTTATAAAACATTTACAAAATATTCCATTGACAAGCAATATTTACTCACAACATCGATAAATAAGGTTTTTAATACTCTTATAAGGACTTTTTTAAAAAGCTTTTAACATATAGTAATATATTTTGTGAACATGGTCTAATATTTTCGTGTTTTAAAATATGTCGTGTTGTTAGGAAACTTTTAGTAGAACTAAGTAGGAGAAATAATTATCAAGCGTACAGCCAAATTAATACCGTTTTTTTTTTAAAATATCAAACATATACTAATATTTAATATGACCACATCATTTGTTTTTAATTCTGATTTTTTTCAGCGTGATAATGTGATTTCATCAACAGTGTTTAATAATGGATATTCTCTGACCTTGAAAGAAGTAATTCACATAAGAAAAGTTTTGACAGAGGCTGAAGAGGAATCGTTTCCCGAAGAAGGTCGTATTAGAGAAGATATCAAAAAACGAAAAGTGTGTTTTCTATGTCTAAAAACTCGTTTTGGATTGTTTGGATCACAAAGCCGCTGCTGTAGGCTATGCAACAGGACGATTTGTGTAAAGTGTTATTCCAAGATTAGAATTCCTGGGAAGGATTTTGAAGATATTCCTGTCATACTCCTCTCACCTGCATTAGCAACGTTGGAAAATTTAGGAAATTTTGATTCTAATTGTTTTAGAAAAGAAATATCTAAGTATGGCCTTACTATTAATTCAACACCTACTTCACCTGCAATAAGTCATTATACAGTTAAAGAGCCGTATACGTATTCGAAACAAATATCGCACGCCAAAGTTGATGCAAACAATTTTTCTGGAATCACTTCAACTATTACTTCTGATAGTGTTGAAAGGTATTTGGAAACCTCTTTCTTAGTCCCATATTTAAATGCATAAGTAATAACTTTACAGTAACGGTAGCAGCTAAATTCTGCCACGCGCACATTTGCTTTCAGTCGCTCCAAAATCGCAGAACACCAAAAAAATCACATTATTTTATGAATTATACAGCGTAATCTATGATATTTTTTTTTAATTTTATATAGCTCTCAAAAAAATATCTGCTAATTTTTACATATTTTCCAAAATTAGTCTAAGCTACATATTTCACATTTCTCGACTATTCAAGCACGTATTCAATAGTTGATTTGAAACAAGTCCATATACTAAAATCAATAAATATAAAATGTACCACTATAAAGAGATTTTAATTGGAATCGACACTCTGGCATACCAAAAAAAAAGGAGTGACGTTTGTACAAAAGCGCCTTTTTGATGGACAATCGACATTCAGCCAAAACTTTTTATTACAATAATTGTAAATTTTTAGCATTAAATAACAGTATCAAGACATAAGTAACACTCATTTTGAACCCATAAAGCTAAAGGTATTATAAGTTATCACCAATCGAAATAATAGGCTATTTTAATAGTTATTATAATTTTGCACATCAACCAATTGACCGATTTTAAAATTTCTTTTTGGGTATAATAAGCCTTTTTATAATCTATATTTCTGATTATAATTATTTTCCACGCAGTCCTTAGTTTTTAGTTACTTTAAATAGGCAGATTTTTTTTACTTAGCGTATTTTTAAACCATTTTCCTACACTTTCATGTTGTAGCTAAGGACGGACATTGGACATCCTGGGCTTTTTCTTCTTGGAACAATTTTTGTTGTCAAAGTGCTTGTCGTGTTCCTGTCAAACTCTAAATCTTTACCCTAATAAATTCAGCCTTAATTTTTAAGCTTGTATAATCTAGTTAACTTTAACACAACAGCTTAAGAGAACATTCGTACTTTTCTTTACTACCCCGATAGAACGTCCGCACCTTTTTAAGACTAACCCGAACAGAAATCGTACCTTGGCTGTAACGGGAGCCTAGCTAGGCAGCTATTGTGCCTAGCTAGGCCCCCGTTACAGCCAAGGTACGATTTCTGATCGGGAAGCTCACAGAATACTTGTAATATAAAATATAATAAAGTCTACCTGCTGTACAACTATCTGAAAACTCTTTAGAAGTTTTCTCGGCTCTTGCCTAACCGCAAATATTCAGCAATCTGCGGCAAGCAGAAGTGCGTAACATCTGACTAAATGATGCACTCATTACGTCTACTACTATGTGCCCATGGCTCAGTAGCCAGTGGTGATATGTTAGGTGGCTGTGCATGCCCCTGCCCGCTGCCCTATGCACGGCTCAGTAAGTGTTCTCCAGCAGATATCTGGGCTCTTCCTTTTTTTTTTGTGTATACACAGAGTTTTTTTTTAGCTAAGGATGCACCTTATCGTGGATCCCTATGTGCTAGTTCATCTCTCTCGGGGCCTGGACCTGCAGTGTACAATGACCTACTAGAAAGATGTTATTCATACTGTTTCATGACCGCGAGCAAGCTCGGCCCATGGACGTCATCAGCCGTGTAGTACGTAAACGCTGGCATGCTTAGAAGCCTAGAAACTCTCACGCCCTAACTGTGGGCTACAGATGATGTTGCCTCTTCTTGGTATCGGTGGTGGACATCCTGGTTGTTGCCCCCCAGTAATTTTCCTTCGGAAAAGAATCCAGTCATTCAGGCATGCTATTTTTCACTTCTTCTTTTCTATTTGTGACCTGGGTACCGATATACAATACGCGTTTGTCCTAAAAGTTCATTCTGAGGAAGGTGCCTCTTTCAGGATCATCGGAGATCCTTGGACTGCTTCTTTGTTACCGAGCGTGGCAGTTTCTGCCGTCCTGGCAAGTACTGGAGCAGGTGTGACCTGATGCTCGTTCTATCTACTAACGCGGGCCTTGTAGTGGATACTGAGGCTGCCCTCGGATGTACTTAGCCCCGTTGAAGCTATTCGTTGAGGACAATGGTGTAGGTTTAGAAGCAGTCTTTGGATATCGTAGGGGGTGTTCTTTAGATATATTGTTGCCCTACTCTCAGACAAAATAAATGTAAGTCATATTTTTTTTCTATTATCTTCCTTACTCCTTCTATTAATATCCTTTTTTATTATCAAGAAATTATTTTTGTTTTTTTTCAAGATGGCTCGATAGTATTTTCCAATAAGGTATATGTGTTTAAATTATTTGCCTACTTTTTCAATAAAGTGCTAGTATATTAGGATCTCAAGAGTTGCTTGTAGGTGTATGTAGATATTTTCGTTATATTCTGGGGAAAATATAAAGGCACATTTGTTATCGCCAAACTCGTGATTGTCGCTTAGTGTATGTTTAACTCCGTCTATGTCTTTACATTTTTTTTTACATTCCAACCTCAGGAGGCTTCTCTTAAGTTCCTCTTTTAAGTCTGTTTATCCCTAAAAAAGGATGAAATATTGAAGAAGGCAGCAACTATCGCGGGTGACGTCCGCCAAAGTAAATTGCTGGTTTGGCTCCGCGCAGGTAGTCCTGCATCGCCGTGAATTTGTATGAATTTTTTTTAATTAGTTTTTATTGAGTATAGTATCTTTTCTTTTATTAATTCTTCCTAGTTGGCTGAATTTTCGAGGAGCTTGCTGGAATTTCGGGGTCAACTATAAAATTCGAGTTGATCTTATTTTAAGACTGCCTGAAAGATCGTAAGCTATTGCCTGTGCTTTTCAGCGGCTCGCTCTGTCGCGGATCCATGGTAGCATCAAATCCCCATGCATTAGTCACGATCCCAGATTTTCCTTCAAAATCTAGGTGCCTGATGTCTAGCCCTACCTTCGCTTGTAATCAATTGAGTCCTTAAGTATTGCCTCGATTTTTTCGTTGAATCCGCCTTTCACTGTGTCTGTATCATTGTATATCATTCACGCATTCTGCGTAGCTATATGTATCCTCCTTGTCTTCTTTTCTACCCGGCAGTCTACTCTGATCCCTTTTCTTCGGTATATGTCGGCCTAGGTGCACTGAGCTTGATATAGCTAGCTGCTGCGTATTTATTACTAGGATGTCTCTCTGTTCGTGCGTCTCTCTGCTACTTTCTTCATTTTTTTATGTTTTTTTTCCTTTGGTACCCGAATACTGTATGTCCCTTTCCTGCGAGTTTTCCATGTGATGTGAAAATCAAATATTTTTTAATTTATTTCGAAAAAACTTGTTTTTCACTCTAAAATTGTTCATTACATTTGCAGCATAAATAATTCAGCCTCAAATCATCGTAAATCGGATTTTTCATGCCTAAATACATAGTAATCAGTCTAGACACCACATGGACATAAAAGTCCATACACTTTGATACCTAGCTTCCTGACTATCAAGAAGTCTATCCTTATTGAAGCTTAGATAGAAAACTATCTGCATACATGTATTATGAATGAATCCTACCAGTAATTTAAGATGGAATAGAAAAGTGCCATGGACATAAAAAATGATAATTCAAGTTACACGATTTTATATGCACAAATGTTAAGTTAATTAATTGTCAATAAAAAGACACTGATCACCGTATGTTATTTGTCTAACGAAAAGTGATATATTTTTCACTTTGTGTAGGAAGGAAAAGTGAAGCCTGTGTCAGATCGCGAGCTTGTAGTAAAATGTACTATCTTTTGGCTCTTGTAGTGGTGCACTTACAGTATTTTTACCCACCCCACCAAGAGAAGTACTCGAACTTGAAATATCTCAGGGAACTTACTTTGATGCTGTTTCTCTAGAAGTTCAGTAATCATTCTTGTAAGAGATCCAAGACAGTTATATGTTAGCTTTATGCATCAGATATCAACCACTCGATGCGTTTTAAATAAGTGTATTTATAGCTCGATGTTTGGCGTGATAGTGCACTGAGAATTACTCAGCAAGCCGAGCCTAAAATGTGTGCTGCAAGAGCGCAATTGACGGGCTAGCATGACTTCTCCTCTTGAGCGTCCATAATTCAATGATGTGATGTACTCTGCAAGCACAAGATACACACTACACTGGGCACATCAAAATGTTACGTCAGTCTAAGGCGTGTTTCAAATCAACAGTCATAATTTTTAAGGTAAGGTAACCCGCGTACTTATACAGTGGAAGTTCAAAGTTATTTGAGCATTGGTAGAGTGTATAATTGGGCTACTGACTTATAACATTGTTTTCCATGCAGCATCGTAAATCGTATGTCCGGTCTTTTGATGTATACAAGTATTTGAGAAGTTCTGCTCGGTAACCACTATTAATTTTTGCCCATACGGTCTCAACTGTTAGTAGTTATGGGAGGTTTTTCCAGATACTCTCATAGATATATGTCATACGGCTGGCCCCGAGGGGGGGGGGGGTGGCCGTCAGAGGACCGGTTTTTTCTGAGACAATATATATATATATATATATATATATATATATATATACATGAATATACATATTGATATGTATGTATTTATATATGTTACTTTGAACTTTTTGTGGTATAACATATGTATTAAGTGTTT
>JAPYYV010006144.1:0-14632 GCA_030522625.1 Copidosoma aretas | reverse complement strand
AGGGTGACACCGAAAGCCGGTATAGGCTTCTATCAATATATTAATTAATTTTGGTGTCTTTTACTTGATGATAATCGAATACATGTACAGCAGAAAATATAATTATTTTGCATTTAAAGGCGTATGTGTATACAGAGTACTAGCAGTGTAGGACACTGTTTTTTATTATCCTTTCATTTTGGAAAGGCTGTTGGTTCTTTTGTAATCTTTTAGTTTTGTGCACGTGGGAGCGCTCCCCATTATGTACAAAGAGTCTGCCCGCCGCCCAGTAATCCAGAAAGCCCTAAAAATAATATAAACTCTTGCGTCACGCAAATTTTTATCCAATTCATTATTATTTAGGCTTATTTTGTTCCTAATGGCTTAACCTACAATAATCTTAGTCGCTTAGATGAGTAGCCACTTATTATATATACGTATATGACATACATATATGAAAAATCCATTAAAACTGCATTTTTTGTACAAGAAAATCATAGTGGTGAGTTGATAGATTACTTTCATCATGTTTGAATGGTCGATATCAATAAATTATTATTTTCCATATATGTGAAACTATCTAGACGTATATAAGATTATGTATATGGGGCATTCCACGTCAAGTGTGAGGATCAAGAAAAAATTTTGGTCTCACAATATTGACATAAATAGGGCATTAAAAAAGTCGATTCCACCCCAAATTTGAGCTTCGTTGAGTCACGTGACTACCTACAATGGTTATTTGAAAATTCTAAAATTTTAAAATTTGCGAGAAAACGTTTTTTTTTTTAAATTTTTTCGCCAACAGAATTGGAAAAAAAAAGAAAAACAAAAACAAAAAAGTTGTATTATTCCGTTAAGTTTTTCCCGCTCACTCAACTGAAAATATTTTAAAAGAGTTTATAGCTGGTTTAAAGTCTAATTTTAAGTTTAAAAAGTTCCCAGCAAGTATGACAATAATTTTTTTCTTCAATAAATTTTTTCAGCTTTCCCTCGTTTTCTTCATATATTACATAAAAAATGTATATATATTTTTGAGTATGGTAATGAATACTGGTTCTCATACGTGAGTTATAATTTTAAAAATCAAAATGGTGGATGAAATATGGAGGCCAAAGTTCTTGAAATTAACGAATATTGCAACAAAGAATAACAGTCGTCATTGACCTAAAATTATAAGTAGAAAGTGTCTCCTATAAAATTCTGAGAAGTATCGTTGTTTTCGATAAAAAGATTCTTGAAATCAAAACAAAACCGATGCCACTTCTTTTACTAATAATCCTGTCTTTATTTTAATTAAAAAAATTAATTGTAAATCACAATTTTCATACTTATGAAATAAAATAAGATTAAGTATTGTATTTCTTGTTTTAATCACAAATGTTATAATTTTCTGAGAATAAAGTGAAATATTAGAGTTTAATTTGAATGTTGTACCGATACAAATT
The DNA here is from genome assembly GCA_030522625.1 of Copidosoma aretas. Lineage (NCBI taxonomy): Eukaryota > Metazoa > Arthropoda > Insecta > Hymenoptera > Encyrtidae > Copidosoma > Copidosoma aretas. The sequence continues at coordinate 13,205 of JAPYYV010006144.1, read as the reverse complement.
TTTTTTTTTTTTGATTTAGGTAGATAAGATAAAATATTTAGTAATTAGCAACTTTATTAACGATATGTAACATTATTTTTAGGTTTTGCACCAAATCACACCAGACGTTTGATTAGGTCAAACCAAAAAGTTATTACTTTTAATAAGTCTGGGTTATCTACGCAAAGGGAATATTGTCATGAATAAAATGTATTATTGAGCATTAGTCTTAACTGGAGTAGATAAAAAAAGTACAGCTACGTATCTAATAAAGATAGTTTCTTTTTTCCTTTCAACTTCCTTTATACACTGAATAGAGGCATGTGTAGAGCAACTATAGTCAGACGATTAGACATAAAATAGACGTTTAACATAGATTTTGTTATAAAACATTATAAAAAGAGATATGCACTACTGCTGTAACATGCTGTTGGACAATACTTTGTTGTTAATGGTAATAATTTAATTTATTGAATAGGAAATAAGCAAAAATTTACTCGTACATAATTTAAAAACTATAATTAAATTCGAACTTTGCAATAAATAAAAAAACACACATATTAGGTTACAGAGCCCGATGCAACAATTTAATTTACACAAAATACTTTTACATAGTACATTTATAAATAAGTTTTTTCCGTTAAATTGGAGAAGACTATGTTATCTATTAATAAATTTGAATAAAACTAAAGTATCAGTGCGGGGCTATATTTGGTCATATAGGTAATTTTGTCATATCAAATAGGTATCTCGATAAGCATAAAACAACAATAAGATCTTACGTGTTACATCTCAGGTGAGAAAGCACCTTAGATCTCGTGCCAGATCCTCACGTGAGATTTGCTAAGAATTAGATTATTCTCCCAGTTCTATACTTGCGGATTGAAAAAAAACTGCACAAACTCCTACAGGTATTCCTGCAAATTTTTATTCAATGTCAACTTGGAATCGTGCAAGGACGACATTTCTTTCTTTTACCGTCAACGATTACATTATCGATAGTAAAAAAGAAATTTTTTAATTATTAATAAAATAATTTCAAATATTCAATAAATAAAAATTATAATAAGAATAATCCTATTATTTGCTTTAAAGACTCGAACCTGCGACAAGAAGGCTAATAGTCCAGTACCTTATTTATTTGGTTAGCGAGAACGATACTATACTAAGCATTTTGCCTCTATATAATTTACAGATATGATAGTTGCTTGTTAGATCAGTCTAAGATTACTAAATTTTCAAAAATAAATTCTAGTTTAATTAATTGCGACATTCAGTTTTCCGTTTTTTTTTTATTTCGTACAAGTTTATTGTTTACTGTTTTTAAAAAGACCACCAAAGTCCACCAAAAGATCACAAGAAATTTTTAAAAATATTTTTTTTTTTTTTTTTCTAAACAGTAAAGTTAAGTAAAGTAGGAAAAAATAAGAAATAATTGATTACTAATATTAAAACTTTGTATTAATTTTAATTATCTAATTATATGAGACTTTAAGAAAACAAAGAACTATCGTACCTGTCACTTAGATTGACGTGAATTCTCGGCCTGGTATAGTATCCACTCTGGCCAGGTGGGTAAGGTTCTTGACTTTCAACCATAAGGTCGCAGGTTCTGGTCTCCATTGCAGGAATCGAATTTTTTTTTTTTATTTTTTCTTACATTCAGTGTTTTGAATTTTTAAATAAAGTACGAACCTAATTGTCTTGAAAATCCTATATATTTTAAATATTGTCTGTAGTAGATATTGTTCTTTTGCAGGATCACTCATAGACTCTGTAAAAAATTTTCAGTCATACCTGCAGTAATTTGTCAAGATATTTTTTCATCCACATGGATAAAAATAGGAGAATTTTTATAAACTAATTTTTTTTTAATCTCACCTCAGGATTTGACAAGAAATCTGAACTGAGATCGGATGTTCCTTCTCATCTGCTATTTATCAGATGGGATGTCATCCAGATAAAAAAAATTGAATTAGTAGAAGGCCGTAAATTACATTTTATTGTATTAGCACGCTTTAAGTTAATCATTAAAAATATTTTTAATTTTCTTGAAGAATGTAAATAACTCACCAATATAATTTGTATTTTTTAATTCATTTTAAATATTCTTTTAAAATATAAAAGCAATTATCATTTTTTTTATAACCGTACCAAATACCAAAATTATTCAATTATTTTTATTACATACAGAGTTAAATAAACCTTTATTCCAATCAAATACAAAATTAATAAAAACTGTTTTTCCGGTACTTTATAGACATGATACTGTATTAATATTATTTCAATTCAATACAAAATTAAGTACAACTCTATACTGAGTACGACCTTTAAATATAAACCAGCGCGGTTAATCATATTGATCTTTCGATTTTCCAAAAATAGGGCTAATCTTAGGATAACTACTGGTTTGTGGCATTTAATATCGTTACTCTCTAGAAGGTGTTTAGAAAATATATAACGCTTATAGTAAGAAACTTCAAGCATTGTATGAATCGTAGTAGTCGGAACTTTATCCCTCATATACTTTTTTCTTATCAAAGCAATTAACTGCTGCATATTTATTGAAACAAAACTTTCTCATACATGTATTGAATATCCTTTTTCTCATGGTATATCTGTCTTAGTTATACTCACAAAACATTTTTTTTTTTTTTTCTATTCTTCTACAAAACTTATATTGGAATAGAAAAAATATATCACAAATATTACGCAATCATACATAAAAACGAACCCCCATGTATTCATTTTTATTATGAAATATTCAATTTCTTGTGTTTACTATCGTTGTATTTTTCTAATTTAATGTACTTTGTTCAATTTTAGGTAACAATCATACCTGATTTATAATGCGTGCAAATCTGTGTACTAATTCCTCGTTTGTATCATGGCTGTGAAAATGTATATTTAAAGCCGGAAAAAGTTTTTAACTACTATTTTAAATTTTTTGATATTAACCGAATTCCCTTTTCTGTACAAAACTGAATAATCTTTCAAGTTCTTATTATAAATTATGGTGAAGCAACGGTAAATACAAAAAAATAGTTTTTTTTTTATTAATTACGAAAAACTTTTTTCATGAAAAATTTAATGATCTTCTATATTTTGAAACAAACTATATGAGACAGTTCGGGAAAAATTTCAAGAAATCCATATTTGAAATATTTTTTATACTTCAGAAGTAATTTTTCCGTAATCAGAATAACAATCAATTGATTCAATATGAATTTGATTTTCATAAATAATCGGTATGTACATATAAAAATAAAAATAAATGTTGTATCTAAATTGATCAAGGAAATTCCAAAATAGAGTGAGCTCAAACATAGGGTTACCTAATAATACCTACACATACCACATGCAGAATTTTATTTTTATAAAAATAAGCTTGTTTGTACAAAATTTCAGTATATTCCACGATTTCTATTGCAAAAGTTCTAAGAGCAACGAAAAATAGCGAAATTATCGATTACTTAAAAAAAATTGACTTTCGAAAATCAATATAGTCGAAATACAATAAAGTAGAGCATTAAACACCAATTATGTCTTTAGTGGTATTGATATCCAAGTAAAATAAAACGAATAGTCAAAGTTCATTAAAATTAGTCGAAGAAATGCAGAGATATGATCAATTTAATGCATACGCCTATTTACGTACAGTCACACCAACAACAGGTTTCTTTCTATAAAATTTATCAAAAAATTTTTTAGTACTTTATTTAATAATATTTCAAAATATGTATAGTAATATATTCAAAAGCAACGCTGTATATATGAAAAATAATTTTGTAAAAAAAATGAATCTTTGACCATCAATGAAATCGATGAAAAAAATATATCGATAAAATATAAATAGTGTTGTTTTAGCTATCATCATTATCCAAAAGAAAAATCCAAATTTATCAAAATCGATCAATGCACGGAAAAAGGTTTTCCTCCCTAAAAGCAGTTGCTTTAATAGGCAACATACTTATTCATTGTGTTGTTGTCGACAAACTCAGGTACGAACACTCGAAGTCACAGTGCATATCAATAACGATCATGCTTGGTGATTTTAAACAGTGTCCTGTTGTGTGTATACCGAGAATCTCGGTGAGCTTTCCGCCTTCATGCCATAAGTCCATGCTCATGCGCAGGTTACGCGTTCTGCTAGAGTATCGTGAAATTTACATCGAGAATCATAATACTCTAGCAGAACGCGTAACCTGCGAGTAAGCATCGACTCGTGGCATTATGAATTTAAGTGTTCGTACCTGCGTTTGTCGATTGCTTCCGTTGTCATTGAAAGTTTTTTAATTAATACTTATCATTTCGGTGACTCAATAAACTGTGGCCTTCCTCCGGAAGGAAAGGCCTTTCCCGTGAAGAATCCAGAGATATGACCGAATTGATGCATACCCTCACTTACACTCACGCACATTAACATTCCCAATTTTTTGTAATTTTATTGAAACATCCTTTTTACAACAAAATTTTTCGATACCCCACTATTGCTATATCAAAATACACCAGAGCGACAAGAAATGCGTGGATAACCCAGATTTATTAAAAGTAATAATTTTTTGGTTTGACCTAATAAAATGTCTGGTGTGATTTAGTGCAAGCCGTAAGAATAATGTTATATATCTTTAATACAGTTGCTTATCACTAAATATTTTATCTTATTTAACTCAAAGGAACAAAAAAAATTTGTATCGGTACAACACTTAAGTTATTCTCTAATATTTTACTTTGTTCTCAGAAAATTATGATATTCGTGATTAAAACGAGAAATACAATACTTTATCTTATTTTGTTTTATGAGTATGAAAATTGTAACTTACGACTAATTTTTTTCATTAAAATAAAGACAGTATTATTAGTAAAAAAAATGGCAGCGGTTTTGTTTTGATTTCTAGAATTTTTTTATCGAAAACTACAGTACTTCTAAGAATTTTGTAGGAAACATCTTCGACTTATAATTTTAGGTAAATGACGACTGTTATTTTTTGTTGCAAAATTCGTTAATTTTAACAACTTTGGCCTTCATATTTGATCCGCCATTTTGATTTTTGAAAATATATCTCACGGATTCGAACCAGTATTCATTACCATACTCAAGAATACATATACAGTTTCTATGTAATATGTGAAGAAAACGAGAGAAAACTAAAAAAGATTATTAAAGAAAAAAATAAATGTCATACTTGCTGGGAACATTTTAAACTTACTAACCTCAAAATTAGACATCAAACCAGCATTAAACTCTTTTAAAATTTTTTAATTGATTGAGCGGGAAAAACTTTATGAATAATCTAACTTTTTTGATTTTCTTTTTCTTTTTTTTTTCCAAGTCTGTTTGCGAAAAAATTCAGGAAAAAAAACGTTTTCCCGCAAATTTTAAATTTTTAGAATTTAAAAATAACCATTGTAGGAAGTCACGTTACTCAACAAAGCTCAAATTTGGCGTAAAATCTACTCTTGTAATGCCCTATTTATTTCCATATTGTAAGACCAAAAATTTTAATTGACCCTTACACTTGACGTGGAATGCCCCATATCCGTATACATATATGCCTTATATACGTATAGATATATGTAAAATAATAATTCAATGATATAGACCATTTAAACATTATAAAAGTAATTTATCAACTCACCACTATGATGTTCTTGTATGAAAAATACAGTTTTAATGGATTTTTCATATATATATACATATATACGATTCATATACATATACATCATATGTGGCTACACATCTGAGGGACTTAGATTGTTTTAGGTTAGGTCATCAGGAACAAAATGAGCCTAAATACTTATCAATTGGATAAAAATTGGTGTGACGCAAGAGTTTCTATAATTTTTCGGGCTTTCTGGACCACTGTGCGCCGTGCTGTAGCATATATTGTGAGAGAGAGAGAGAGAGAAAACACGGGTACAAAGCTAAAATAAGCAGAATGCTGATAGCTGGGAGCTCACTGAGTCTAGTCAGGCAGTGCCTTTCAGTTATTGAGTAACCTTACAACAAAATGCATGCATGTGCATTGCCAGTTTGTTCAGTACAATTAATAGGTGTTCTACAATGAACAACAAAATTAAAGCTTGTTATTATGACAGCATATACAAAGTGGATGAGGGTTTAGGCAGTACGCACATATTTTTTGGTGACCCAAAATCATGCTTTTCTATTGTAAATTTAGCGAACGCACGAATTTCTATCCTATGTTGGCTTTTGTAGCATCCCGCATACCAAATTTGGTTCAAATCAGCTGATTTTCGAAAGATTCGTCTGCCATATTATATCCGTTATTTTTAATTCCGGAAATCTGACCTTAGATTCGTAATCAGCGACCCCTATAACCTTTGCATACAAAATTTGTTACATATCAGTTGATTTTCGAAAATCGCGTCCGCTGTTTTTGATCTGCCATTTTTAATTTCACGAATATGACTTCGGATTCGTAATCAGCGACTCTAATAACCTTTGTATACTGAATTGAGTACGAATCAGTTGATTTAAAAAATCACGTCCACAATTGTGGATTTGCAACTCTGAGTTCAGGAAATCTGATTTCAGATTCGTAATCAGTGACCACTATGATGACAAATTAAGAGGTGTGTAAACGTTTCACAAAAGAAGACCTAAGAATTAGTGTAGCTAGGCCGGTTCTGAAACAGTTTTCCTGCAGCTCTACTAGTGCCGGATTAGCCAGATTTCCCCTACCTGACAGCCAGGCTTCCTCGTACTCTAGCACAAGCACCTACTCAGGTTTTCCCTACTAGTGCTAGATTAGCCACGATCCTTACTCTAGCAGCTAATACCTCAGCCCTACTCGATCGACATTATTAACTGTCAATCAAGCGGTATTATCGACCGTGCTCAACCTCGTGCTATTGCATCCCCATGCCACGCCACAGCCAATTCCCGTGCTGTAGCACGAGCTTCCCTTGGGTCCAATCACGCTATCTGGAGGTAAGTAGCTCAGTTACATTATCGGTAGAGCATTGGACTCTGCCCTACCCACATGAGAAAAAGTGAAGTCGGAGGTCAAAAACATTTTTTGATGCAGCTGTATGATCATGATTGAATGCACTCGAGACGCAATCCTTATCTCCAGGAGCATGAGCACGTTATGTAAGACGCTTGGCACGAGTAATACTATGAAAACAGTAAATATTAGGATGGGATGTATGCGTTCGGAAAAAGCGTAGCGCAACTCTTTCTTATTCGCATCGACTTCAATCCCCCGTACTACTCGAGATGCACTCCCCCTGGACGAAATATGATCAAGGCACCCCCGCTCCCCTACCAGCGTAAGTATTTCTCTCTCTCTATATATATATATATATATTTATCTTACGGTACAAACAGCCTTTATGATTGCTTGATACACAACACGTATATAAAACTCGTAATAAGTATCAGTGATATTGTATAGAATGATGGCCGGATAGGTTAACCATAGTACACAGTATCATAATGATTACTTTATATTTATGCTACAGGGAGAGATTCGCAAGAGGTGAGAAGAAATTATGTTCGATTGTTGAGTTAACATGTTTAATTATTATTCTCAAGTTTTTCATACATTATACTACCGACGCATATAATCGTTACATAACGCATTATAAAAAAGTAAGTAACATTAGAGTCACTATTCAGCGAGCGATTTGTCGTGCAAATTTTTAGCTATATCACACATTTCAATAGCACTTATTTCCAACAATATCATTTTAATGAATTTCCTATTTGCTCTGAAAGTTTCAGACATATTACGGTGTACATACTTAGTCATCGCCTCGGAATTAAGATCATAAAATTACCTGAATGAATGAAAGTTGAAAAGCATATGTTTAATTTTATATTTTTCGTACACTTACATGCAACGCGGTCGTAAAGATTTTTTATATGAGCATAGACACACTATCAAAGACTCTTCAGGCCTTCAAATGTTATCTCATTCATCATAACACTGAAATTATCTTGCTTCCTTTTTTACGAACTGGTATCTGCTGCTCATCGATGCTGTCAACAAGCTGCTCGATGTTACTTGAAGATTCGTCTATGATCGGGCGCTCATCAATGGCAATAGCTTTTGAGCCACAGGAATAAGAAAAATTTATGTCATACATAATAGGCCATTACTTCTTCTACGTGCAACAACAACAGCTCATAGCCATTTTTTCAAGGGTCACATATTCTAGCGGCTATCCTGAACTGCACATTTTTATAACGATCTGCTGGTGCCGCTGTTGCTGCTGTGGATGTTTAACTTGAAAGATGCGAAAAAACGAGCGTAAATAATGATTGCGGCACATGTAATGAAGAAAAACAACACAATGTTATCCGCAGACTTTCGAATCAAAACTTTTTAATTTTTTTCTGTTCCACTGGTATCGAATGCAATTTATTCGGATTCGGTCAACATGTTATGGCGATGCTGGGGGGAAATCTATAGCTATCAAAATAGTTTCCTTGCAAATTTTTATCTATGTAAATGTCAACCTAGAGAGTACCTGGCTTATGTGCTACGATAGCTGCTAAAAAGCACAAAATTTGCAATCCACGGTTTGCTGCACATACCCTGCTGACTGGCGTTAATGCCCTTCATATTGCTCTACATATTCTTGGTCATAGCTATTATTGTTACTGCTTACATTCACAGAGTCCGACTTGTCATAATGATTGAATGATACAGTCTCAAGTTGTTATAATTGCCTACGTTTAAACTAGAGATCCACTTTCTACCACAATTTTCTTACATTATGTAGCAAGGAACTGGTAAATAACTCCTTCATTTTTTGGTTAAATACGTTTACTAGCAAGTGATTCGTTTTTTACCAGTCTCCATCTTTAGTCATGCAGCATATGTAAATATTAAGAATATATCAATGACTATCACTATATATTCGTGGCCATTATTTTTACAAGCATGAATTTCAAAGCATAATACATTAAAACTTTAATGGGGATGATTAGCTTCTCTTGGTTCATGGATAATGAAATCGATTTTATCATCGCTTTTTACATCGTTTTGCGATTGATTAGTAATAAGTATTCGGAGCCAGTCCACTAAAATATTATGATTATCCAATCGATAATTACTATAATTTTTTTCTGTCTTTTCTGAAAAGAAAAATGATCATTATAGTCTAAATTTTCATCGCTTGATTGTGAAATAGATCCTTTCACATTGCTAGAATATCTTTCAGATTGTGATTAATTCCATTATGTTGTGGAACTATAGTTGGACCTAATATGCATCTCATCATTCCTATTTCTGATTGGCTGATCAAGTTTATTTAACTGATAAGGTTGCAATTTAGAAAAAAATTTACCTTCGTATTTTTACTGACCGGTTTTGGTGGGTTCCACTCGACGTTAAGTGTAGTATTTACATGATTGTGCGAACTATATCAAACATCTTGATCATGCTAAAAGACAACTCGACTCGGACAACTTTGAGTTTTGTTGAACATACATTTCCAGTATGTTTTCCATTTTCACTATAATCTTTGTTGTAAATTTTGTTGGTGAATAGAAGGTGATCTCTGCCTTTTAAGCTTTTATCAAATTACAAACTCATTTGACAATATTAGCTTAACTACATCGCAACGTCAACAACCATCAGAGATACTTTTTCTTGTATTTATACTATATCACATAAGATATGATTCAAATATGATCCAATACGATCAAATACGATCGAAAACGATCAATTACGATCAAACTTGATCGTCGACTAACAATAATTTTAATGCATTGATAGAAGGAATATACCATAGCATCGCCTATGCTACGCAAAGTATAGTGACACCTATGCTTCTAATATTAAGAGAATGAGTAAAAGTGACCCTATTCTCGTTCCACCAAATTAGTTGCATTGTTCGGGCGTGTGGAAGAGATTCTTAATACTATTTTTACCAAATACATTGTCTCTGCAGTTGTCCACATTCGCAACACCTGCTTGAGGTGGCAGATCACTTGCCTCAAATTGCGAGTTACTTTTAATGCACATAATCACAAGACAATCAAAATAAGATCATATTATGATCAAATACGATCAAAATACGATCATAATACTATTGAAATACGGTCAAATACGATCAAAATACGATCAAAACTTGATAAAATTATGTTCAAAAACGATCAAAAAACGATCAGATACAATCGAAAAAACGATCGAAATACGATCAAATACTATCAAATTACGATTAAGAAGACGATTAAATACGATTAAATACGAGCAAATAACATTAAGTAAGATTAAACTACGATCACAGTAACATCAAATACGATCAGAATCTGATCAAAATACGATTAAAATACCATCAAACACGATCAAACTCGATCGCGGGCTCTTGATAATCTTTTTGCACAGATGGAAGAAATAGAATGTCGCAGCGTCTATGACGTCCAGAGCATTGCGTTTTATTCTTCTTTGAAACTATATTTCTTCAACCGTACGCTCTGCATGTTTATTATAGTAGAATAGTAATCGAGATTGGGTGACAAAACAGGAATCAATGCGTTAGATAACTGAGAAAAAAGAGAACTTCCTACTCACAAATGTGCAATCTCTCAATGCGGGTACAGCAACGTTGTCTTATTCATTACAAGTTTAAACTTTCTAGAACTTAGATAAAAATCTTAAACGTGCAGCTTGAATGTTTGACATTGTTCATATCAAAGTGTCGTTCGAAAAGTGTCGATTGGAATTGAGCCGGTGGAAGATATTTCCAAATACATTGTGTTTTATACCGTGGTTCGCTTGCATGTGCCAGATTATCTGGTTGTAAAGTATAAGTCACCGTAGGGGTAAGATTACTTTAAGAGAGCCTATCAAACGATTTACATGATTAAGGTGGTAGATCACTTGACTCAGATCAAAATTTACTGTAACTGCTTATGATTAAAGACGATCATAAACGATCGAAGACGATCAAAATACGATCAAGTTCTACTAAAATACGGTCTAAATACGATCAAATACGATCCAAAGACGAATAAATACGAATAAAATACGATCAAATACGATCATAATACAATAAAAATAAGATCGAAATACGATCGAATACGATCCATATAAGATCATAATACTACTAAAATATTGTCAAATACGATCAAAATACGATCAAAACATGATAAAAAGACGTTGAAATTCGATCAAAAAACGACCAGATACAATCAAAAAACGGTCAAAATACGATCAAATACGGTCAAATTACGATAAAGAAGACGATTTAAGGTGGCTTATCACCCCTGTAAGGCTCTTATTTTAAATATTTTATTATTGATGTTTATTAAAAGTTATTAAAGGTATCAATAAACCTGACAATAATATAGCTAGTGCCAAATATCATGCAATTCTCTCTTAAATTTTTGTTGTTAAATTTTCCAGATACCGGAGCTTCAAATTAATTTTAATAAATAGCTTTAATTTTTTTTAATTTACATCTGATTTTCAATTTTTTGGGCTTATGCTCTTCCTTAAGTAAATCTATTGGGAGTCATCACGGAAAACATTGCAAAGGCTTGGATACATTTCCCAGAAAATCCAGTTGTTTATATAGAATATGAAAAATAAGTGAAAAATTAAATTTTCTAGGAAGCCTATCTGAGCTTTTGCAATTTTTTCCCTGATAACTCCTCATGAATTCGTTCAAGGAAGATAATAAGAGAAAGGAAATGAAAATCAGATAAAAATTGAAAAAGAGTAAAGTAATTTATTGAATTCGCTTTTAAGCTTCAGTAACTAAAAAATTTAACAGCAATATTTTACGAAAAAAATAGCATGGTATGTAGCACTAGCTATATTATAATTAGGTTAGTTGACACTTTTTATTACTTGTACCAAACATTTATAAGAAACTATTCAAAATATGTGCGATACGGGGGTGATAAGCAGCTTTAATACGATTAGACACGAGCAAATAACATAAAGTACGATTAAAATAACATCAAACACGATCAAACTCGATCGCAAGCTCTCGATAATCTTCTTGCACAGATGAAGGAAATAGAACGTTGCAGTGCCTATGACGTCCGGAGCATTGTGTTTTTTTCTTCTTTGAAACTATATTTCTCAAACCGTACGCTCTGCATGTTCAATATAGTAGAAAATTAATCGAGAGTGGGTGACAAAACAGGAGTCAATGCGTTGGATAACTGAGAAAAAAGAGAACTTTCTACTAACAAATGTGCAATCTCTCAATGCGGGTACAGCAACGTTATCTTATTCATTACAAGTTCGAACTCTCTAGAACTTAGATAAGAATTTTAAACGTGCAGCTTGAATGTTTGACATTGTTTATATCAAAGTGTACTTCGAAAAGTGTCGATTGCAAGTAAGCTGGTGAAAGACATTTCCAAATACATTGTGTTTTATACCGTAGTTCGCTTGCATGTGCCAGATTATCTGGTTGTAAAGTATGAGTCACTGTAGGGGTAAGATCACTTCAAGAGAGCCTACCAAACGATTTACATGGTTAAAGTGGTGGATCGCTTGACTTGGATCAAACTTTACTGTTGTTGCATATGATTAAAGACGATCAAGTACTATCAAAATACGATCAATTTACAATCAAATGCGACCTAATACGATCAAAATACGATCAAAACTTGATTTTTTTCTATAGCGGCGAGTCCTCCTAATGTAGTAAGTGTTTGGATACTTGATTTTCTGCAGCTTCTGCTGATATAAAGCCTCTAAAGATTAAGTGCCCTTAATAATTTCCTAACTGATAAGTCTGTGGCTAAACATATGGTACTAGTGCTATCGTGAAAATCTAAATCGACCAGCATGAAATAAAAAATAGGCTCCGGAAAAATTAGTGAGGTTTTGCTGATATGTGCCCGTGGCTGATTTAAGTCGAAGAAATTTGTTCTTTTAATCGATGAATTTGGACCTCCTGAACATGATAAGCCATATTGTTTGTCTCAATTTTATGTTAATTAATTGTTAACAACAATTTTAAATAAAAAACAGTAAAATAATTATTTATTGCTTGAAAATTTTTTTTTTAATTCTTTGGCTTATTCTACACTAAAAACGTTTCGTATAAAATTTTTGTAAACCCATTATTTTTTGAGTAAAAAATCCTCAATCATCGAAAAAAAGCATTTTCAATGATTTTCAACCACGTGTTACGTGGGTTTGTGGTCGGTTGGGTGATCGCGAAATAATTACTCAGTAAGGACTATAAACTTCCTTTTATTATTCTTTATGATCGAGGGAAGAGCC
>JAPYYV010006143.1:0-19871 GCA_030522625.1 Copidosoma aretas | reverse complement strand
GACCAAAAGGTATAGGTATCTTCACTCCCCGTGCGACGATCAAACCGCCAACGGACAATCGAAGCAACAACAACAGCAGACAGACTCGGAGTCGTCGTCATTGTACGCGCGAACGGGGAGCGCCAGTCGTATAATGCGTACTAATTTACGACCGTCTAGCCCGATGGGCGGCGCCGAAAACGGCCGTTCTTGCCAGCCGTGCTCTCTCTGCGCTCGCCCACCCCATGCACGTATAATCATCGGCGGCGCAATTAAATTTTACGCCGCTCGCCGGCAGTGAAAAGTGGGAAACCGGATGCGAGTGTCGTGTGTTCCGCCGGCCGAAGCAAACGAAAGCGCGGATTTTTGCCCTCCCCTGCGCATCATAGCCGATGGCGACGGGCATGCCGACGATTTCTTTTCGCCCAGCGATTTGCGCGATACTTTAATCGAGGGCGATCGTCATCGTTCCGTATCGTACGCGTCATCGAACACGAGTACTTATATATTGCCTTTGAAAAAAAGGAGGGGGGGGGGGCAGAACGAATCTCGAACATCATCGCCGACCGAGGAGCTCCTAACGACCGCGACAACGATCCGGCACTCCTAATTAGCGCTCGGCCTCCCCCCGCCCTTTGCCGAACGCCCCCCACCGGAGCCCGAGCGTCCGACCCGTCCCGGCTGTTTCTACTTTTGTCTTTTTCTCCCCACCGCGTGCGCCGCCATCCTCACCCTTTTTTTTACTACTATTTTTCGAGAACCAGGCCGGCGCGTTTGTACTCGCTCGCGCAATTCATCGACGAGTGTAATTGCACCTACCAGCCCCTGTTTTTTTTTTTTTTTTTCTCTTCACATATATGTATATACGTGCAGGAACGCGCGGCCTTCGGGTCTTGCGGGTGATTCCGTTGATGCGCCGAAAGCGTGGCTTTTCCGTTCTCGAAACTCGCGAACGAATGCTTTTTTCGTATTGGTGTCCCCCCCAAAACTGCCCCGGTCGGTACACGACGTTTGTGTCCGCTGGCTCGTGGGTGTACAAAAACGGTCAGTCGCGAGCATCGCCGTTCGTCCTCATCCTTTGTCGCGCTGATAAAACACCCCTTGTATACCTGTTCCAAGGCGAGAAACAAACGAGCGTAACGGTACAGCGCGTGTATAACAGTGCGCAGCGACTTCCCCATGGGGGGGGGGCGGGGGGCGCGGGGGGGGGGGGGGGCGGGGGGGCGGGGGGGGCGGGGGGGGGGGGGGGGGGGGGATACCGTGTAGCGAAGCTTTACGAGTAAAAGCCCGTTATACACCCGCGCGGTCGGTACAGTTTGGATGGCCCGTAGCGAAACGGCCGTTGCTCCTAGATCCTCGGCTCAGCACCGTTGCTGCCCCGAATCGACATCACCCCGCACTTCCGAATATCACGTGCACGCGTCCTTCTCTGCCTGTTTAATCCTCCTCTGATCCAGTTTAATATATATACATAGATGGGCGATCGATCAGCGATCAACGAGAGAGCATCGGATGAAATTTAACAAAGCACGAGCACCGTCTCGCCGAGCTTCTCTCTTCCGAAAGCGTTGCTCGCTCGCCCGTAGGTTGTGTACAGGCATGCATGATGGGATGCTGCAGTGTACGCGGTTGCACGACTATACAACACATGGACGCGCGTGTCCGCCATCATCATCGGGCACTCGCTCTTATGGAAGTGGTTCGCCCACCTTGTTTCGCCTTACCAACCGTATACACGACCTATACCTCTCGTCTTTGGCTCACCGTATATACACACACACACACACTATATATACTATAGCTCTGTCTCTTCTCGTAAGGAGAGAAGGCCATTTGTGTGTGTGTGTGGTGTAGAGGTGCATCTCGCGCGCGTCCAGCCGGGAGGCTAGGTGGGTGGGTCCGTGAGTTTCCATTAATACCTTATCCCGCACTCTATCGTGTCCTCCTCTTCTTTTATTGCTGTTTGTACTTGTGTTTCTTTATTCGTTTGCTCCGTTCCGGTTTTGCTACTACTTACCCATGATTGTACGACGACGATAGCGCCGAGCACGCGTCTGTGTTCTCGTGCTTTTTTTTTATTCTGGTAAAGAAGAGCGATTTTTGCTACCTTGATTCGTCACTTTTTACAGAACCACCTGTACCGAGCACCGTGAGTTTATTGTAGAAACTGAGCATCTGGAGCGATTTTCGAAAGAGAAAAAACCGTTTTGCGCCGTAACATATGTTATATGTATAACCAGCCTAGTTCGGAAAAGTCCGCTGCTCTCGAAACGGGTCTTTCGTCAGCCGACCAGTTCTACATCGCGTACCTTATATATACACTGTGCCCATCGGTACATATCCTAATACTTGAGATCCGGGAATGGGGATATTGATGGAGGAGCACGCGCGCACGGTCCGTTTGGTATTTTTCACGCCGCGATTGCGTCGGGTCCATTGCACGCCCAAAAGGCGCCCGCAACGAGGGGGGACATTTTTCATCGACACCTCGTATGAGCGAGCACATTATACTATATGTATGTATACTGGTACGCAGGAAACGTAGGTGTTCAATGCCCGTGTAGGCAGGTATTGACGTAACAATGGGAGTTGGGTCGTTTGTCGGACGTCAAGAATTCCCCCCGATTTTAATGGAACTCTGCCAACGCGGGGTATCGCTTGTCAATCCGAAATCTCCTCGTATCGAATCGTAACGGTAGCCCAATGAGTTGAAAGAAGAAGAAAAAAAAAAACCAATGCAATCATCCGAGGCATCCGACTAAACGGTTTTCGTTTCCCTCCAACTGTTTCCAGTCTGCATCGGGACGAACGGCCGGCTGTCGGTGCCCTCGAACAAGGACCACCACTACCGCAACCTGCGGGACCGTTACACCAACTGCACCTACGTCGACGGGAATCTCGAGATCACCTGGCTGCAGGGCAAGGACTTTGATCTCAGTTTTCTGCACCACATACGCGAGGTCACCGGCTACGTGCTCATCAGTCACGTCGACGTGCCGAAGGTCGTCCTGCCGCGGCTGCAGATCATACGGGGCAGGACCCTGTTCAAGCTCAACATACAGGAGGACGAGTACGCCCTGTTCGTCACCCTGTGCCAGATGTTCAACCTCGAGATGCCGGCGCTCAGAGGTGGGTTGTTGATATATATATATACCAACTTTTGCGGGTACCATCATCCTGTACGTAGGCTTTTCATTGCCGCGCAACGCCGCGGTATGTACATATACTCGGATGTCCTGGTAAAAACCAACGCGACGTATAAATTTTCAGGGAACTTTATGTTTCTTGTTTTTGTTTTTTTTTTTTTTTTTTTTTTTTTTAATTCCTACGATTCGGCATTCGCCCAAGAGCATCACGATGAATAACAAAGCGCGTCTTTCTTTCCTTCCTCCCCACCACAGACATCCTCAACGGCAGCGTGGGCATGTTCGACAACTACAACCTCTGCCACATAAAGACGATCAACTGGGACGAGATAATAACGGGGCCGGGGCGCAACTACACCTACATATACAACTTCACGTCGCCGGAGCGCGTCTGCGACTGCGACAACAGCTGCGACCAGGGCTGCTGGGGCGACGGGCCCGAGAACTGCCAGCGCTTCTCCAAGACCAACTGTTCGCCCCAGTGCTGGCAGGGCCGGTGCTTCGGGCCGAATCCCCGCGAGTGCTGTCACCTGTTCTGCGCCGGCGGCTGCACCGGACCGAAGCAGAGCGACTGCCTCGCCTGCAAGAACTTCTACGACGACGGGGTCTGTACCCAGGAGTGTCCGCCGATGCAAAAGTACAATCCTACGACCTACTCCTGGGAGGCGAATCCCGACGGGAAGTACGCGTACGGGGCGACCTGCGTGCGCAAGTGTCCGGAACACCTGCTCAAGGACAACGGGGCCTGCGTGCGCTCGTGTCCGCCCAAGAAGAAGGCCATGAACGGCGAGTGCGTGCCCTGCGAGGGCCCGTGTCCCAAGACCTGCCAGGGCGTCAGCGACAGCGCGAACGAGGGCTGGGTCCACTCGGGTAACATAGACAGCTTCAAGGACTGCACGATCATCGAGGGCTCGATCAGCATCCTCGATCAGAGCTTCAAGGGCTACCAGCACATATTCAGCAACTTCTCGTTCGGCTCGCGCTACGAGCCCATGCGCCCCGACCGGCTGGAGATATTCAGCACCCTCAAGGAGATCACGGGCTACCTGAACATCCAGGCCGACCATCGGGAGTTCAGGAATCTCCTGTACTTCCGGAACCTCGAGGTCATCGGCGGCCGTACGCTCACGGAGCTGTTCTCGAGCCTCTACATCGTCAAGTCGTCCCTCGAGTCGCTCGGCCTGAGCTCGCTGAGGAAGATCAACTCGGGCGGCGTCACGATACTCGAGAACAAGCAGCTCTGCTACGCCGAGACCATCAACTGGAACAGGATCAGAAAGTCGCCCGAGCACGGGAACCTCGTCCAGAAGAACAAGAACGAGACCGATCGCGGGGGGTTTTTTTTTTTTTTTTTCCAACTTGAATCACCGAGTCGGTGAATGATCAATATGTTCTAATCGATCGTTTCCCACCCCCCGTAGTCAACGAGAACTTGGTCTGCGACGAGCAGTGCTCGCACGAGGGCTGCTGGGCCCCGGGGGCCGACCAGTGCCTGTCCTGCAAGAACTTCATGCTGGGCAACGTCTGCGTCAGGGACTGCAACACGCCTGGGTGAGCATTCGCACTTGCTCTCTGTTTTTTTTTTTTGTTTCCAAAATTTGAAAAAACAATCATGCAACTAAAAACGTCTCGTTGTACATTCACTGCCTACCGACGAAACGAGGCTCAGGGTAAGCGAATGTGCGTGTATACGTGTGGTCCGACTCGATTTTGCCCTTCTTCTTTTCAATCATCGTCCTTCCAATCCGACCAATCGACTGATCGATCCACCTTTTAACTCGCCACAGCATCTACCAAGCCGACGACAAGAGCTGCAAGCCCTGCCACGAGGAGTGCAACGGCACCTGCACGGGCCCCACGGCTGAGGACTGCGAGACCTGCAAGCACGTGCGCGACGGGCCCTACTGCGTGTCCGACTGTCCGCTGTCCAAGTACAGGGAGAACGGCCAGTGCTACGAGTGCCACAAGAACTGCGTCGGCGGCTGCGACGGACCGGAGAACAACATCGGGCCCCACGGCTGCCACAGCTGCGAGAAGGCCATCATAAACAACGATTTCGAGCCCGAGGTCTGCCTGCAGAAGAAGGAGTCCTGTCCCGATGGTGAGATCACGTGGGGGGGGAGGGGGGGGGGGGGGGCGGGGGGGGGGGGGGGGGGGGGGGGGGGGGGGGGGGGGGGGGGGGGGGGGGGAAGAAAAAACAAAAAAACAAAAATAATCAAACACTAAACACACGGCTTGTACCAAAATAATTAAACTCGCCCGTTTCCACCACCACCTGCAGGCTACTACTACGAGTGGGTCAGTCCCCAGGAGCAGGGCAATCTGCAGCAGCTGGCGGGCAAGGCGGTCTGCCGCAGGTGTCACCATCACTGCAACAAGTGCACGGGCTTCGGGACCCACGAGCAGGTCTGCCAGGAGTGCGTCAAGTACAAGCGCGGCGAGCACTGCGAGGAGGAGTGCCCGGCCGATCATTACGTCGAGCCGTACAGCCAGCTCTGCCAGCCGTGCTACCCGGAGTGCCGGGGTTGCTACGGCCCGGCGCCCCACCAGTGCCAAAAGTGCCGCAACCTCAAGATGTTCGTCGAGGGCGGCGATCCGATGGACAACACGACCGCCTTCAACTGCACGGATCTCTGTCCGCCCGGCTATCCGTACAAGCTGTTCTCGATCGACAACGACCTCTACTGCTCCCAGGAGCCGGACGAGCAGCAGCGCCACCAGGAACTGAGGCCCGCCATTCTCGGTGGCCTCGCGCTCCTCGCCATCGTGTTCCTCATTGGCGTGGCCTTCTGCGTCTGCCAGTACCGCAGCTTCAAAGCCAAAGAGAAGACGGTCAAGATGACGATAGCCCTGACCGGGCTCGACGACAACGAGCCCCTCAGGCCGACCGGCGTCAAGCCCAATCTCGCCAAACTGCGTATCATCAAGGAGGAGGAGATGCGCAGGGGCGGTATCCTCGGCACGGGGGCCTTTGGTCACGTTTACAAGGGCGTCTGGGTGCCCGAGGGCGAGACCGCCAAAATACCCGTGGCCATAAAGGTCCTGCACGAGGGAACGGCCAACGCTTCGAAGGAGTTCCTCGACGAGGCGTACATCATGGCCTCGGTCGATCATCCGAATCTCGTCCAGCTGCTCGCCGTCTGCATGACCTCGCAGATGATGCTCGTGACGCAGCTGATGCCGCTCGGGTGTCTGCTCGACTTTGTCAAGCAGAACAGGGACAAGATCGGCTCGAAACACATGCTCAAGTGGTGCACCCAGATAGCCCGGGGCATGGCCTACCTCGAGGAGCACCGGCTCGTCCATCGGGATCTGGCGGCACGCAACGTCCTCGTAAAAAACGGCAATACCGTCAAGATAACCGACTTTGGTCTGGCCAAGCTACTCGACATCGACGAGGAGCAGTACAAGGCCGCGGGCGGCAAGATGCCGATCAAGTGGCTGGCCCTCGAGTGCATCCAGCACCGGATCTTCACCCACAAGTCCGACGTTTGGGCCTTCGGCGTGACGATCTGGGAGGTGCTCACCTACGGGGGTAAGCCGTACGAGAACGTGTCGGCGCGCAACGTGCCCGAGCTACTCGAGAAGGGCGAGCGGCTGCCCCAGCCGATCATCTGCACGATCGACGTCTACATGATAATGGTCAAGTGCTGGATGCTCGACGCCGAGTCGCGGCCGAGCTTCAAGGAGCTGGCCGAGGAGTTCGACAAGATGTCCAAGGACCCGGGCAGGTATCTGGCGATCGAGGGCGACAAGTACATGCGGCTGCCCGCCTACGTGCTGCAGGACGAGAAGGAGATGATACGCAGCCTGGCCTCGTCGAGGGCCGGCGATCCCGTGTCAGCCCTGGTCGAGGCCGAGGAGTACCTGCAGCCCAAGTGCCGGGCGCCCCTGCCCCCGAACTTTCTCTCGAGCAACACCTCGGGCCCAACGCCGCCCGGCACGCCCGTCAAGACGTGCTGGTCCAACGGCACCTCGCTCAGCACGGACTCGCCCACGCCCCAGAACCAGCAGAACTGGAACCGAGAGCTGCCGAGGTACGGGGCGGCCGCCGCGGCGGCCGCCGCGGCCATGGCGCACGGGGGAGGCCACGGAGCGGTGGCGGGGAGCTCCGCGGGAGGCTCGGGTCCGAGTACCAGCGCCCACGAGGCCGGGCAGCCCGGTAGCCTGCAGCGCTCGCATCACTACGGCTACTCGAACGGCCACTGCGGCCAGCAGCAGATGATGGCAGGCGTCGCTGGCTCCGAGTCGGGAAGCTCGAGGTACTGCTCGGACCCACTCAAGATGGTCGGCGTCAGAGGTAAGCTTCGATTCCGATGATGCATTGTGCAATGTATACCAACCCATCGAGCTAAACGCGAACCCATATTTCATCAGATTGTGACGTGACAGATGACGGTTTCGCATCCGAGGGCGCGTCGCACCAGCAGGCCCAGGTCGGCGGGGTGAAGCTCGATCTGCCGGTCGACGAGGACGACTACCTGATGCCGTCGCCCCAGCTGCCGGCCGCCAAGACCCAGTACATGGATCTGATCGCCGAGGCCAATTCAGCAGGTAAGCTTCGTCGTCGTCGTTTGATCGCCGAACTGGTCTAAAATAATGATAATAATATTGAATGTGATTTTAGAATCGCTGCAGAAGCGCTTCAACAACGGCTACCGCAAGTACCCGGATTTCCTGACGATCGCCGGCAAGACGTCCCTGGACAATCCGGAGTACATAATGTCGCAGGACGACGGACCCCTGACGCCCCAGCCACTTGGCATCCCGACCACCCCTACGCAGCTGGCGAACGGCGCCTTCGGCATAGCAGGGATACGGCCCAGGAGCTCCGAGGAGGAGTCGGATCACGAGTACTACAACGACTTTGATCGTCTCGAGCGCGAGCTGCAGCCGCTCAAGCCTCTCAGGAAGAACGAAACGACCGTCTGAGGGGCTGAGCACTATTATGACGACAATTTAGATCTCGAAAAAAAAAAAAAAAAAAAACATATATATTTTATAATTATTGTTCTATATACCTGTGCGTCGACAGCGTTAATGGTCCGCATGACCGGTGAATATGTATGCATATTGTTAGATCCAAGGGTGTTTTATTTTTGCATTTACAGGGGAAGAATTTTTTTCTCGTCGATAGTATATAATACATATACATATACACATAAACGTTGAACGGAAAAAGAAATATATACAAATTTCGAGTGCAAAATGGTTGGAGGGTGTAACGGTATGTACATACGTGTACTGTAAAATATTATCAATTAAGCGTTATTATTGCGTTAATCAAGGTCGAGAGTTTATTTAATTTTTCGTTGAAATTTTTTTTACTTTTGTTAAAAAATTGACTGATGTGTAAAGGGGTGATTTTTTAAATTCACTTTTAAAACTTTGTTTTAAAGTTTTTTTTTTTAACTAAAATTATATTTAAGCCTGCGAGAACTGAGGGTTCAACAGATTTTATGAATTTAAATGGACGATTGGCAGTTTTAGGAGAAAATACTTATTTTAACTTCATTGAAAGGACATTTTACAGTACTTAGAGATTTCTTGGGTTTTACAAAAAGCGTGCCGTGTTTAATTGTGATCATAACTTAATGTCACGAGTAAATGCATGAGTGTGAGAATGAAGATGTATGTTGAATGTATGTAACTGTTGAATTGAGAAAGTTATAGATATATTAAAAAATACGTTTGCGACTATATCGATTTAACTACTAATATAAGTATAAAATATGCATCGATATATGTCAGCTCCAATCAATGAACTGTAGTGCAAATATATTCTTAATGTGCCATCAATGTGGCTTGTAAATAGTTGTAACTCATGTAATTAATACGAATTAGCACGCGTGTATACACATTTCATCGTACGAAAATCTAATTTTTAATTTCTACCACATAAGACAGCAATAAGTGAATCATTGTTTTATAAGGATTTACCTATACATAAAATTGAACGATAAGAAGAAATTACGGAATGGCAAATGTTATTTTTTCAATTATTACTTTTTGTTTCGTACATCGATTGTCATTTCGATTCACTTTAAAGTGAAGCGAATACTAGTATTTGGTTGGACCTGTTTGAACAAAGGTTTCGTCGTCACCGATGACTATGATAAGAAAAGATTATATCTTTGAAAACACTTAATTTTTTTCTCTTGCTGTATTCTCGTTATCTATTTCAGTGAATCGCAACAAAAGATACACAAATATCACAAATATTACTTTGTATTAAACGAATTATTTCAGCTCTCTTAAAAACGGACTTTATGACTGTTAAAATTTTCTGCAACTTTTAGAGATAATCGTTGCATACGCAACATGCCATCATTTTTTTTTCGTGGACCAATAAAATGATTGGATCCAAGCAGTTCTTCCAACGAAAAAATTTTAATCACAAAAACACATAGATAATTTAGTTTGTAAAAACATTCTACTTTATTGTAGGAGAAATGTACTTGAATCAACTAGTTAATTACAGGCACATGCAAAATATGTTACGATAACGGATATCTCGTGGTCATAGGGTAGAGTGTGCCATTTTGTACAGACGAACGAAATAACGACAATAAACTTGAAAACAGGCTAAACTGGCTAAACTTGAAACAGGCATGTTCGAGAAGTGGTCGAAGGTAAATATATTGTCCATATAAATAAAAACTTTTGTAATCCGAATTTTCAAAATAGCATATTTGTACGAAAAATCTACTATTTTTGAGATTTATATTTTATAACTGTTGTGAACGAATCGAATAGTGTTTGTTGGTTGTAATTTATTTTTATTGTGTATAAAACAAAAAATATAACAAAAGTATCATGACAATAATAAGATTGCAAACGTGAAATGCCTTACAAGTCAATCGTGTAAATAATTATTTTAATTACTATTATTACTACGGATCACATAAACTACTACATTAAGATAATTTTTAGTACACTCTTGAATTTGTAATATACGAGGATGAACAGAAACTTTATACAAATGACTATACACACATCGTTAGAGAGTACCAGCACCGAATAATGCAAGAAAAAAAAACTGTATAGTATCCACGTAAAACAACAAACTTCGTCCGCAGACCATAAATACACTGCATATGAAGCTCTCGCACCCACCAACGACAATAATATACATATATGTATCTTACGGACAGACGCTTTTCTGTCGACAAAACAAATCAAGCGTCGTAATAAGAGTCTTCCAGTGTGTTTGTGGACGTGAGCCTTTAAAGATCTTCACATTATATCATATATCGTTACGAAATATATTGTAATAAAAATGAACATTCTTAAATCACTTGTTTTGATTGCATTAATAATACAATATATCCTCCCTCTCGGAAAAAAACAAACTGTAATTCCGATAATTTTGAAGAGTACGACATTATCGCTGTTGGCTGATACAATGTGAGTATTAGAAGACGACGATTAATCAAGCGGGAGAAAAGTGGCGAGCTAAAAGAAGCCCCCTCGAGTCATTAACTCGCCTCGTCCATCAGCAGCGCTATTGTCCGACGAAAATGCAGAGCGCAATCAGAGACAGCGAGCGCGCCTCCGTCAAAGTCCGAGCGATACGGGTTTCACGCTACTGTAACGTAAAACTACAAAGGCTTTATTATCGACTCGCGCTCCCACTGCGGTCCCTTTCTCTTGGAATATAGAAGCGCATCAGTGCAGAGAGACGCTGCCGCTAGAACTGCCACAGTTGCCGATCTCGTGAACACCGGGCACATTTGCCGTACTGTCCTGTGTCGTTTCACCCACGAGCCAAACAACACGACATTATGGCGACACTCGAGCGGTCCCTGGGGCGGATTTTGCGCAGAGCCATGGCCGAACGGGGATGCTGCCGATCTAATCGGAGTCGAGCGTTTTCGGCGAGAACGGCTTTCGACGCGGACTATAGGTACTGTAAAAACACGGAAAAATCTTGTTTCGTGTCGTATGCGAAAATTCAACCGATACCGATTTTTCGGATTTTGCCGATCTGCGTGAAAATTGCACATTTTAGATGATTGCATATTTTAACTCTTCGTCTGCTCTTGTGATGGGAAAAATCGTCGGGTGAATAGGGTAGTCCATGAATAATCGGGGATGGTTTTTATTCGATCGAAGAACACGATGAAACGACGCCAAGGGAGGGTGGGCAAAAGTATGTGTTTGATGAGTGCTGGCAAACAGCTCTACTTATCTGTTTGAAAAATATCATCGAGTATATGCCATTAACGTAAGCTTAGTAAAGTTATCAAATTCTCTTATGATAAGAATTAAGTGTCAGTACAATCGCTTCTACTCACAGTTGAAAGACCTTTGGAATTTATTTACAAATAAAATGGCAAAACGACAAATCGGCAAGAACAAGTAAGTAACATATGCATACACGGGGAAAGTCGCTAATTACCCGCATTGGCACGACATCTGTCGGCGACGTCCTGTATATTCTCCTGAAAGCTCGTGCTTTGCTGCTCCACGGGAAAAACATTCGGAAAAAAAATATATGATACGGTGAAGTGCGGCGCTTGCAAAAACGTAGTGCTCGGCTGATAATCATAAATATTGGTATACTCTTTGGCTTCAAACTACTGTGGTCAACCACTGCCGTATTTCTTTCTGCATACAGTCTATACAAGCCGCGCCCAATACTTACTTTGTATACTTACCATTAATACCCGCGTATCGCGATAGACCTATATACATTCGAGTTAACCGCATGATCTGTCAGTACAACTTGTAGCCACGCGAAGCTCGGGCGCAGAGCTATTGCTGGTGGCCCTTCCGCGATGGCGTCCGCAACGGCTCGTAAGATCGAAGACCCGCACCTGCGTCACCTGTTCGACGCTGATCCGGCTTTCAACGTTTACAGCTCGAACGTGGTCAATCTTTCGGTCGGTGCACCCGGCCCGGACCTCCTCCAGAAGTGCAGCAGCCTACTCGCCAAGGCTACCAAGCACAGATTGGTGAGTCGCTGGCTTTTTCTCTCTTTTCTTCGTCCGGCAGATCGGCTCGAGCTTGCGGAGCTTTGAATTACTTTTGTTTTCATTCTCGATAGCTCTGTAATCTACAGGATTTGAGAAGTTGTCGAAGGAACCTTTTTTTCATCACGAGTCAATATGGGCGTTGTCCACAACATATTTGAATTTTAGAGGGATAAACAGTTATTTGTCAAAAATTTAATCGTAAAATTGCTCACTTTATTGGCCCGCGGCGTTGCTCAATATTACCGTTGCTCCGACGGATTGATTAAGAAGCTTTTGAAAAACCACAATCAAGATGCCATCAAAATATTTCAGAAGACCTGGTACTAAAAGTGCCGTTCTGAAGAATATATATGATAAATATGATAATCGAAAGTTCGAACGTGATAATAATGACAAGAATAATTATTGTCTGGTTTTGAAATGTTTTTCACTTGTTTGTAATCTTTTGCAGTATAATGTCATGAAATTTTCATGATTTTTCGAGAACAATCGTATTTGATACAAAGCTTCGGTCGTATGATAGAAAGCGCGGGCAAATATACCGATCGGTCGAAAGCTTCGTTCGAACGATTTCAAACAGAGCTCTGCTTCAAAGATGATTCTTTTGTTTCCCCGTGCACATATGTACATGTCTTAGGAGGAGGAAGAAAAGGAGGGCAAGTACTACCTGTTCCAGTACGGCATAACCGCGGGTCTCTGGGAATGCCGGGAGGAGCTGGCCAAGTTCCTGACGCGGCGCTACGGCGACCCGGTGTCCCGTGAAAACCTCATCCTCACCTGCGGCGCCACCCACGGGCTCCAGCTCGTACTGACCAGCGTCGTCTCCCCGAACGGTGTCATCTTGGTCGACGAGGTCACATACATGATCGCCCTCGACGCCTTCAAGCAGTTCCCCCTGATACGGGTCATCTCGGGTATATATTTAATACACGCTGCGTTTAGTTTAGAATTTTGCACGTGTAACTCTTTGGAATTCAACGGGCGTCCTACTTTTCTTTTGGACGATTCGCACTGCAGTACCGATGAAGGATGACATTGTCGATCTCGACGCCCTGGAGAGGATAGTCGGCGAGGAGAAGGGCAGGGAGTACACCCTCAGCAACGACAAGGTCTTCTGGGCCATGTACTACGCAATACCGGTCTGATTTTCTCTGAATTCTACTATTTCATCCACACTTGTTATACTGAATAAAATCTGTAAATCAGGATTCAAATCTCGCATTTTTATATCAAATACTTTTGCGTCCGGTAGCTGAAAATTACTTGCAGATTCATCAAAATTTTAACACTCAACTTTTTGCTCCTTTAAACACTATCTAACAAACTTTCTGAATCTTTAACCACAATGTGTTTTAATTTTAAAGTGCATTCCAGCAGACCTTTCACAATCCAACGGGCATGTCCCTGTCATCTGGTACGTGCTCACCTGTTTCATCGAAGCATAATGGAGAGACAATTGTAAACGGAGGGAGAAAATAACACAAAAATGTATTTTCGTGTATTCCATCTAGAGATGTCCAAGAGGCTCGTGAAACTGGCCAGGAAAAACGCGTTCGCGGTCGTCTGCGACGACGTGTACAACCTGCTGAATTACGACACAGCGTATCCGCCACATCGGCTCTTTAATTACGACGACCCGGAGGATCCTGACTACACGGGTGGAAACATCATTTCCAACGGATCGTTCTCGAAGATCCTCTCGCCGGCCATCCGAGTGGGTTGGCTCGAGTGTGGACCAAAGGTGGCTAATATACTGAAGGAATCGTAAGTGATATATAAGCTGTAAGCTGGGATGAAACTTGGTTTTTTCTTAACCAACAATGTTTGGTCACTTATGCAGAGGCGTCATGAAGAGCGGCGGGGCCGTCAATCACTACGTATCCGGTTTGATAGCGAGTCTCTTGCATTTGAAATTGGAGGACGAGTATTTGGACAACTTAAAGGCAATCTATAGAGTATGTTTTCTTTTTTCGTCTGGCAAATACTAAGTACATGAATAAGTAGAGACTTTTTGTTTCTAAAACTTGCTTGGATTGGTCTGTCGGTGGCAGGAAAGAAGGAACGCGCTCTGCGAGGTTCTGGATACAAATTTGCCGCCAAACTGCTCGTATCGACATCCGAAGGGTGGATACTTTGTTTGGATTAAACTACAAGATGGTAATGCAATAGTTATATCTAATGATGATTTTCATCGGAACGAGTGGGGTGGATGAAAAAAAGGTAACGATTTCTTTTAGATTTTGATGCAGTTCCATTTGTGAAATGGTGCCAAGAAGTGCACAAGGTGACAGCCATACCCGGGGCTCGATTCTCAAACCATGGTAGATCGAAAAATTACATCAGACTAAGTATTGCCTTCCACAGTGCTGATACCATTAGGAAGGCAGTTACAACTTTGTGCAAAGCGCTCACCGAATATACAATAAAGTAGTATTACATACTTCTGAAAATTATTAATCATGTATTACATAAACTGTGTACTTTAAGAATATTTGCCACGTACAATATGCCAAAGGAGTAATTTTTTACCAATAAAAATAAAAATACTTCTGATTAATATAATGCAACAAATTTTAATGTCTAATACTTGAGAAACAAATAACTTTGATTTCTTAGTTAAATAAATGAAGGATTGTATAAATATTTAAATGATTTTAACAAGAGTTTACTAAACAACTTATAAATCAAAATGACTAAAAATTGATAAATTCAAATAGAAAAAATACATTTGTACAGTTTTAACAATATTCCATTCAAAAGTTGTTATGCAAAGTCCTTAAGGTACCTTTAATCTGCTGATCCTAACAATTCATTCTGCTTGGTGTGTAAAAGCATTTCAGCTTCTTTGCCATACTTATCACAAAGAGTTTCCACTTGTGTAGTGACACGACGGATCACGTCTTCTGATACATCCTTTCGCTTCCTTAGATCTCTAACTACTCTATTTCTTGTGTCCTTAATTTGATCTCTGTATATTATATAGATTGCTTTTGCATTTTTTGAAAGATTTTCTCTGTGCTCTTTTGTAACCCTGAAACAGTAAGAATCGTTTAAAGTAAGTATTTATCTATCAAAATTATTTAAATGTATAAATTATTTACTTGGGAATGGGCAAGAAAAGTGTAGTTCCATCCTGCTGAGGATTAATGTTTAATCCACTGATCTCAATGGCTTTGATCACTTCAGGTATTGCAGTGGGAAAATTCACTAAGTTGAGTACTATCAGCTTTTGTTTTCTAGAGATCTGGGCGAGCTCTTGTAACTCATGAACCTTGCCATCAATTTTTACTTCTATTTGATCCAGAGCACCAGTCGTCGAGCGAAGACTCAAATTTTTAATAAATTCATTCTTCATATTCTCAATGGCCTGATTCATTTCAACATTCAGTTCATCAACATCAACGAGCTCCGACAGTTCTCTGAGGTCAAGCTTTGCTGTCTTTGGTTTTTTTTTCTCTTTACCACCCCTGTCTTTACTTTTTGAGCACAATTTACTTGACACAGATAGGTTTCTCCACCAACAACTATTAACAGCTTCTCTTTGCACAAACCAGTTGTTGTTTTTTAAAACTGAAGTGCATGCTTTAACACTTTTGAGTATTGTCGAATTGTTACAGTAAACTGAATAATATCGTAGTGTTGATGGTGATGTCAATGATACCTTCAGAGGATTACTACTGATTAAACAAAAAAAATTACTAATACCTCTCAAACTTCTCATTTTCACTGTCTCTCTTATAAATTGACTGAACATGAATAAAAAAAATCAGCAAGAGGAAGCCGATTTTGTGGTTAGCTTTACTAATTGTACTCAGCGTTTTGCAAGAAAATAATTATCTTTAACTTGCAAACTAATACACTCAAACTTATTAATAAATTATCATCAGAATATATAAATACAATACAAACGGTCTATTTACATTTTTTTATACACGATAAGTAGTAACAACGATTTAAAAAATTTAACTGTGATAGCAGAGTTCAATTTTACCGATCGAAAAAAAGAAACAGAAGAGCGAGAGTATTCTGCATTGCAACTGCAACTCTGAATAAGTAGTCTGAATCTAAAATGCATGCATAAATAAATAAAATGCATTATTTATAGGTGTGCCAGAGTTATGCACTTCGTTAGATAGTTTTTATTATTATTTGTCAGTTGAATATTTATGAAATTTTCGATATGTAAGTGTGATTGTATTAGTTTCGGTTTTCGTCGGCACTTGTATAAGCACAAGTACACACATCTATAAGCGATTGCACACACTTTTTACGAGAAGAAACCGCCTTCATATAGCCTTATTGAAGAGTGATTTGATACAGAAAATCAAATCAAGCTGGACAATACATAAAATAGAATTCTTCCAGACGTCGCCCGGCCGGGCCAGGCTTATCAGAGATACATGAGTTTTGTCATTTAGCATACACAGGTAATATCACACCTACCCTCAGTTGTTGATTAATTTTTGGTTCAAGAAAATTATACATTTTATAACGTTGATTTCAGGCTGTTATCGTTCCAATATGATAAACACGAAGAAAACATCAGTATCTATATTGAATGAATTGATGGTGAAAAAGTGCCAGTCTCCAAACTGGGAACTTATCCACGATGGAGGTGGAACTCACCTAAATCTGTTTATTTGGAAAGTGACTTGTGATGGTCATTCCGTTGAAGGACAGGGCAGGAATAAAAGGGATGCCAAGCACGAAGCTGCCAGAAAAATGTTAGAATTGATCGGTCAGCTTAGTACACTTCCCCAACTGCAGGCCACACCACAGCAGTCGCCAGTAAGAACACCATTGCCTATTGATCCACCATCCTGTCCCAAGTCACCTGCTGATGCTCCTTTTAGGAATACAGTTGGAGAGCTAAAGGTAATCAGTTGGTATATATTGTTCATGCCCCATAATAAATTTCGTTAGTGTTATGTTGAGTTATAATAAATATGTGCTTTTATTCTTAGGATCTTTGTGGTATGCACCACCTGGATCTACCACAATACAAAGAAACAGGAGACATAGGACCAGCTCATGCTAGAGTTTTCACAATAGAATGTTCAGTATTGGCTTTTACTGAAGAGGGTACAGCTACAACTAAAAAACAAGCCAAGCACGAGGCGGCGCGTAAAATGATTGATCGCATTACAAGAAATTTGGAATCAATTGGTCAAACAACAATTAGTCCTGATGGTGAATCTCCCCTTGTAGATGATGATCTGGTATCTTCAATTAATAAAGCAGCAGATAAGTATCCAGAATTAAGTAAGATCCATGGTAGCGAGCAAGCAAAATTAAAAGTTAATATGGGTTTAAAAATAATTAAGTACTTTCAAAGTTTTAAAGATTTTATAAATAGTTTTTTTTTGTCTGAGACAACGGAAATTCTGTTCTATGAAGAGTTGAACAATTTAATTGTCTTGGCAAATCAATGCAAAGAAAACTTTGATGAAACAATTTATACAGAATTAAAAAATAAATTTCGGGATTTTTTAGATTTGATTGATGTACAGGGTTACGAAGTCACTTTAAATAGCCTCAAACAAGGTACTCATGTTATTGGTATGAGAATAAACACTGCTCCTGATATTTGTGAAATAGGATTAGGTAAAACTGATCAAGAGGCTTTCTTGATTGCTTTGTGTAATGTTCTTCAAACCATGAAATTATTGTTGGAGTAACTAACTTTGCACAGACTTGTTTATGGATGGTTTTTTTCAAGAGAAAATTGTAAATATTAGTCTTAACTACTGATATTTTTTGTACATTTAGTATAACGATTGCTTGCAATAGACCATTGTACGAACCTGTTGTACGTCTAGTGATTAGATTAGCCTGACCTTGAGCATATTTTAAAATGAATATTTACAATTTCTGATTTTTTGCAAACTCTAAATATATTTTGAATGAACCTTTGATTATATTTTTTAAATTTTCATACAGTCAAATCAACATATTTATTTTATATCACACAACAAAGCAACACCGCGAAGTGTCCAATGTCTAGGATTGTGATCTGTTTCAAAGTCAATTGAACCAACGTATTTCTGATCAGTTCTTTGTGGTTTTCTATAAATCGGACACTCGTATAGCTTTGGATCTTTTCCCGCCGTAGTATTGATGGCGTAGATATAAATCACCGGCATCTGCTCGTAGAGAACTTTAGGCTTGCTCTCGACGAGTTTCCCAGATTTTCGATCCAGAGAAGCGCCTTCTAAAAATAATCCATGCACGTAAACGCCTTCTTGCGGCTGTTCCTTAATATCTTCTTTGTTGTACCGCGTTATCAAGTTCTGTAGGACCACCGAATCTAGAGCCCAGCCCTTATGCGCTCTTGTAACCTCCTGTAATTTGAATATTCGTTCAAAATATTTTAATACAGTCGTGAGATAGATCTATTAAACTTCATACAACATGTAGTTTTATCGGACACATGAGGTTTTGAAAAAACATAGGGTAGCATCAACGTTTGTGAAAATTATTCAAAGAAAGAAAAAAAAAAAAAAATTATTGAAGAAAAAACTTTTAAAAATGAAAATTAGGCTGAAAAGTTTTTACGTTTGTTATTTGAATATTTTTGTATTAAATACAATTTAATTTTTTTTTATAACCAATGAGGGACCAGGGCTCTGTAGCATGAGTTGTCAGTTTGCTAATACTGCACTAAAAAAAAAACACCAAGCCGCTTTGACTGGTTTTTATAGCAGTCAAAGCGAGGTAGGAGGTTAAACTGAAGTATTTTGGTCAGTTAAAAAATTTTTTAACTATAGCGAACAATTATTTCCTGGTGTTGGGGCGATCGCCTTCTAGCAATTTTAAAGCTTCATCCGACGGATTATTTAATTCTCAAACAGTTCAAAAATTTTTGTAATCGAGCATTGTGGCTAATGTTATGTTTAAAAATTAAAAAACACTGTCAACTACCCTTTTTCTTCTCTGTACAGGCGATTGAACTGTAACACAAGAGCGTATATTACAAACAATACGTCTGTATTGAAGTCTTTGGGAGCGTTTTTTTCGTCGGTAGGTCGGTCGGCCAGTTCATGTGATTACATCCAATTTATACTTGTGTGTAAATGGATCGACCGACCGACCGACCGGCCGACTAAAAAACGCACCCATAATCTCTATATTTAAGTGAGGCACAAATGAGAGGACTCCAAGCGCAAATTATAATACATCCCCACATACTTAAACATTAGTAAAAATATAGAATACCCCCTCCCCCCCACTACCTTCAATTCCATCGAACATAAATTTTATGATTATTATTTATTCCCTTTCAAAAATGTATTTCTGCATCGAAAATCAATGTTGTTGCGAGTATCGATCATGTACATTAAAAAAAATAAAAGATTTGCAAAAACGAAGCGCAAAACAGTGTCGGTTGAGTGACCAAATCCATGATCGAGCGTTTTGCATGCACCTGTCTCATCGCCGTCAAGAACCCCTGGGGATTGAAAAACCCCGTCATCCAGAAAACGTTCGGTCGGCCGTTGTTGCACCAATTCCTGAACTGGGCGTCCCTCTCGAGGAGCTCGGTGAACCAGAACCCAAGGGTCGCCGACTCCCACGATATCCTCAGCCACTTCTCCGGCAGCCTCGCGTCGTACATCGCGTCCAGCGACTCCCTCAGACCCTGGCTCATCACTATCGTCCCGTCGATCGCCAGCTTCAGGTTCGTCAGAGTGGTCCTCACCTCCTTTATTACCTTTGTCATCCTAAAAATCATATCCTTTACCGCCAGCAAGTTGGAAAACAAAAAAAAAAA